>APFE030391229.1:0-18082 GCA_000404065.3 Pinus taeda | reverse complement strand
TTAGGGAGTAGATCAAAATGAAAAGAATTTTGCACAAGAAATGTGGCTCTTAGGAAACAAGAACCAACATAAAACCTTGAATTCTTTCACAAGCACAACTGGTGTAGGGATGTTAGTAATGAGTGTAAAACAAGGAAAAAGGAATTTAGACATGCTTCATTGTGTTGTATTCCTTATGTTTACCAGCAAGATTCAGCTTGAAAGGAATACCACTTCTGCAACCCCATCTACCTACCCATCTACTTGCCTAGCATTTTTTCTTTCTTCTTGGAGGGTGCACTTGGACTTGCAGACCCTTATGTGCCTTTTCTTTTCCATTGGCTTTTTCTTTTGATTGCCTATCTAACACTACCCTTATTGCTTCCAAGGCCCCAGATTAAGCAGTTGGGAACCTTAGCTTCTCTGCCTAACTACTGATCTGCCAAGATTAAACAGTTTGGACAGACTTCTTTCTCTATTCTACAACAGAAAATTGAAACACGGCATGATCCAGATTAGATTGTTGGACCATCCATCAAAATTTAATAAACATGAAGGCATGTACACACCTTGCCTTTCCTTGGAAATATGGGATCTTTGTGTCAGCAAAGCAGAACATATTTGGCATTTGAATTTTCCCATCATGAAATATGAAACCTATTGGTATAGGTATCCAACACCTACCTTGCCCCATCAGATGTCTGCAATTTTGGTTCTATCTTGCCCTAACCTAGTTCACTTTCTAACCTAATTCTCTCATCCAGTGACTACCCCAACCAAATCAAATCAAAACAACCCTGAGCTACTATATCTAGCATAAAACCCTAATCCATCTAGACCTCTTGGTTGTGATCATTTGGAGAGAGCCCTCTCCAACTTGGTAGGGCTAACTACCAAGTCAAAATATTGGTCAATGGTTACCTCAGCTGGACCCTTTCTCAGTCTTGGAGATCTAGAGGAGTGATAACAGGTCCTTCGCCTCCATAGTGTCAATTTTCATTTCAACAACAACAACATCATCTGGGCCCACCCATAGTAATCCTCCTCCTACACATTGTCCATGAGCATCATCTTCCCCTAGTGATGTGATGTAAGGCATGACTACCCAAGATCTACAACATTGGTGCAACAATAGATCATGTCTCAAGCATTTCTAAGTCACTAATCTAAATAGTCATTCCCTTTGCATGAACACCCGGTACACAATGACGATAAAAAAACTCTCCTATACTCCTCCCACAAGGAAGCACTAGATGTACCTCCCCCACCTACCCCGGGGGGGATGGGGGGAAATCCCATCAGAAAATATATGTCTTGGATCATGATATTGATCCTGTGCCCCTATACTACAAAGGCCTCCTAAACTAAGTCCCAGTAGCTCACAATCCTCAACAACAAGGGCCCATAAACCCTTATCAATTGATTCTCCAAGAACTTATGTACCCCATATCGTGCCAAAACCCCTCTGCTTACTTAATTCCTTTGAATCTCAACATGAAGAGTTTCCAAATCAGTTTCTTGCTATGAAACCTTTAGTTGTTCCATACCTACAACATACCATTATGTTTCTTCAGTTCGAAGTTAAAGAGACACATCATGGGTTCAAAGCTTTAGCTCAATAGAGACCCCCCATCTTGCTCTTCCTCTTAGTCCAGAACATAGTTTTTCCCTGAAACATGTGTTGGATGCACTTATTGGCCCAATTTATGTGTTTTATAACGTAGATCAAGGCCCAAAAAGTGTGCTCTGACCGTGAAAAAGAGCCAGGGTTTACCCGAGTGCACTGAAGCCCTGATTTGAAAATCCAATCCACCAAAAATGATGAGTAAGGTTATGCCACCTACCTACAACTTGCATATCCTAATTCTAACAGTCGGTTTTTTTGCTATGATCTCTAAAAGATTTAGGGCCTTCTCTTCCTCCCCAAATTCTCCAACAACTCACTATGCAAATGAATTAGATTTGGGGGCAAGAAGCCCTTTTATAAGAAAAACCCTAGTTTTTCCATCACCCATTGTGACCAAACCATAGCTCATTTTGACAAATCTCTAGCACCATTATAAAGCTCTCACTAAGTTATATAATGGATCTCCCTTTGGTTTTTGTAATTTGACACTTCACCAAGAAACCATTTTTTCCATGAGGTATCACTTTGCTACCTATTAAAATTGAATTTCTTCATTCAAGAAATCTATGCTCTCCTACCACTTTACCTGCGCATTGGTTAACTCACGTGTCTATTTTCATCATGAGTAACCATCATTTACTCATGCTTTTATGGTCCCCTTCAACTTCCCCCATGTGGCAGCATTACCAATTTGTCCTTGTTTAGAGCATCCGAGATGAGTCACCCTTGCATCTATGGAGTCTATTTCAAGTTCCCTTGAGTTGAGTTACAATGTTCCATACATATTTGTGTCGCATCCATCCCATCATGTTCATACTTTTCCTACATTTATACTACTCAGTCTTTGAAAAGCCCCTATCTAAGTAATTGACCATCCCCTCTAGAATCAAGTCAATCACTGCTAGGTCAACCATGCATATTATGCTTTGACAAGGGAAGTTGTCAACCCACCATTCATCTTGTTTCCTTCCATCATCATCCCTAGTGTCAACCCATCAGTTTCTCTACTATGATACCTCATTCCTTTTTTAAGGATTCATCATTGCCTTAACTATGGCAGACCCTCTTTTGTCAACTTCAACACCTTTATTCCAGAAGTGAGGTCTAGAGAGCGGTGTACCTTGGTTCCAACCTTCATCTTTCTTCAATGCCTCAGATCAAGCAAAGGGAATCATCATTTCCCTTTGACTTGGTTGTTTCAAACGTGCTCAACACTAGCTCATTATCACATGATTAAGAATCGTACACTTGATGGTTCGATGTTCCAAATGATTGTCCCGGTGATTCTCGAGTGTGTTTGAGATGTTACAAACTTCATGAGGGTTTTCCCTTCCGGTAGTCTCCCACATGCTCAGATGTTCACATATGTCAATCTAGCCTTAGGTGAAGTTCCGCAGATGTGATGAGTTATGTTTTAGTTGCTTACAGTGCCCACAACATGCATGTCTCCTTCAAATGGTCCATTCAGATCTTCAGAGCCCTTTCCTATTTAGCAAGGTTTCTTTAATTATGATCTCCCCTCACCATGTCAGCTTGAGGGGAATTATGTCTCATGTACTCAAATGTTATTGTATTCAGTCCTGACCTATTTCTTTCCAGACACATTATGTATATGGGCTTCATTGTATTATTGTCTCACCCATTGATGCGAACATATCACGTATCATGTACTATGTAGCTCAGTCCCACATTTTTGGGCTCACTGTTACTCTTTGTACTTTGTTATCTTAGTAGGTATGGGTATGCCTCCTCCACCTCATTTGAGATCATGTACTCCAACATAAAAAGAGACTTCTATCAGTTTAGTAAGTCTCACCCCCTCCATTTTTGTCCTTCCTTGCATTGCTACAACTCTCTCTCTCTCTCTCTCTCTCTCCCCTTTGGTGTCTCATGGAAGTGTAACCTACAATGTATTTCGGTCATATGATTTTCTCCTAAAACTCATATGTTGGGGGACAATCTGTTATCACCAAAAAAATGATCACCTAGCCATTTTTATCTAGACAAATCGAAACACACCATGTAGGACTGATTTTATCATAGTAAAATCACTTTCACCATCGGAAATAATTTAGTAAACCATTTTGAATAAATTATTTCTATTTAAAATTTAAAAACCCGATGAGAATAATTGAATAAATCATTATTTATTTAATTTTCTCTATGAATAATTATTAAATCATTGTTTGATAATTATTCCTTACCACATTTGACTAAATCACCTAGGAATAATTAAATAAATCACTATTTATTTATTATTCCTCAATTCTATTATAGAAATAATTGTTAAATCACTATTTAAAGATTATTTCAATTTCACGCCATTCTTAATCCTCACAAAATAATGAATAATTAAATAAATCACTATTTATTTATTATTCCTTAATTCTATTATTGGAATAATTGTTAAATCACTATTTAACAATTATTTCAATTTCACACCATTCTTAATCCTCATGAAATAATTAATAAATCATTTTATTTGTTAATTATTTCTAAATAAATATATTTGACCATTTTAAATATCTTTTCCCTCTCCAAAAAATATAATAAATTATTCCTAATGGTTAGATATTAATTTGGTCAATGTTGTTTTATTATTTTCCATTTTTGAGATCAACCCAATACTTTATTATAAATAAGAGGGTTTTCCACTCATTCTTCACCATGATCATTATCATCATCACCACTATCGTCTTCTTTCATTTGAGCTACCACTTGAGTTCTACACATTGTTTTGGGTTTTTCACATATTGAGAGAGAGAAGCGATTACTAATGCATCAAGGACATCAAAGGACCTATCCCATGGAGAGGGATTTGTAGACCCTTTTTGTAGATCTTGTTAACCAGGTGTTACCAATAAAGATTATTATTCATTTAAAAGTCTTTCAATATTAGATTATTACACTGAATATATGTTATCGTTTGATGTTTTGGATCATATATGTCTTTTTGGTACATGTTTTTCTTATTTTATTATTGCAAATATGAAGCATAAGAAGCCACAAATTGTTGTTAGGGTCACTTGTCACTAATGACTTAAGTGAGATGTTTTTGGTACAGCTTCCGAGAAATTCAATAGTAACACTAGACACCTTAATTAATAATTTATAGAATAAAAATGGATGTAAACCCCAACAAGAGAGTTGAAAGAAACTCAAGGTTGAGGTGTGTAAGAGAAATACTATTGTAAAGGTTGGCAATGTAAATTTTTTGTTATCTTTTCTTGATTTTAAACATGCCCGTATTTTTCTAAGATGTTCCCTTGAATCATCATATGGTAGCTTCTTTTAGTATTACCTTGTGCTTTTAAGCTTTGATAGTTATTGGAGAAAAACTAAAGGAAGGGGATTATTGTGTAGGTAGTATAATAAGATATTGGTTACTCTCACGTTGGGATAAAATTGTTGCTATTAACATTCACGGGACATTATGTGTCAAATGTATTAAAGTAACCTATTGATTGGAAGAATGAATAATATGTTGGAAAATGTTATATAGGAAGGAATTATCCTACAATGACATAGTGAGTGTGAGGCAATGAATACGATCGTGAATGCAAAAGGAATAAATTTTGTGTATAACTTTCTTTAACCACCTGTGATGTAGGTGATAAGGGCCAAAATTAAAGGATTATTACAAATTGGATGCTTTGGTTGCATTAAAGGAAGGATAACCGAAATGAAAAAAATTAAAAATCCAAGTAGCCCAACATGGGCCTAACTGAGTTAATTTGGCCAAAAAGGCAGTAAGGTAACCACCTTGAACAAAAAAGAAATGAAAAATTCTTATGTAACATTCTAAATTAAAATGGAAGCATAATAATTCTACCAAGAACTATAAGCCCAAAGAGTTAGCTCAATCGGTCAATCAAGTGCCTCGCCAATGGGAGGTCACAGGGTTGAATCCCAAAAGCTCTTGGGGTCAGGTCAGTAAATAGGCCGAGGGATGTGACCCCCTTTGGGTGGGGTCCACCCTAGCATTGAACAACCCTAGACATAGTGGACCCACTAACCATGGTTATCCGTGAACTAGAAGTGAAAAAAAAGAAAAAATTCTACCAAGACCTATAATACACTAGTTGTAACTATCATAAGAGATAAGAACACTAAATGGCTTTTGAAATATTATTACCTTTATGGAAGTGTTACTTCCATGGTCTGAAATTTACAATAAACCACATGGTGGGATCTTTGCCAAATGATATAGTCTTTAGGTAAATAAAAAGAGTTTATTTCTATTTTTTATAGACTTACAATCATGTTGCTAACAATTATGGAGTGCAGGTTGCTAACCCTTGTTAGGTTGTGACGCATGTTGATGACCCTTTTTGGGTACATAAAAAACTGATGGTGATCGTAGTAAGTGTGAAATGGCTATGTATATGCTTCTTAAATAAAAATTTATGGAAAAAATAATGACAAACTTGATGATTGTGAATGTAGGTCGAACCGAATGGAGAATTCCTGGATGAACCTCTATATATTCCTTAATGGAGAAAGATAATGTTGTGGAAGAAATTTATTGTCCATGTTAAAATGAAGTGGAGCACTTATAGCCCAGAAGAAGCTACCTGGGAGGATGAGCATTTTATTTGCAAAACAGATCCCATCCTTGTTCTAGAGGCGAGAAAAAACTGAGGACAATGTTCACTCAAGGGGGTGGGGGGAGATGTAATACCCCTTAGTAAACATGTAAATGTTTGTATTACTTGTTGAGTTACTTGATAGACTATGGACCACATTAAAGGGTCTAATGTGAATAAGTTATGAACATAAATGTTCATTTTTATTAATAATATTAAGAATTTAAATAGTCAGCCATAAAAGTACAGTGGGAGTAATGATATAGTAAGTTTCATATTCTAGAATAGTTGAAGACAATTATCAGAAGAGGAAGTTTCCTTCCCAAACTCCTCTCCCTAGAGATAAAACCTCTGAGTTGGTAAAACGAAGCCAAGAGGGGGAATACATAACCTAAGACAACCTTGAGGAGAACATACTATAAACTAAACCCTCTTACAGTAGTTGCAAAGGGAGGTAGGACACTGCCAAGACACAAAGTTCTTGAGCCAGTTAGCTAGTGGAACTATATCTAAGGCATAAGTCCTCAAATTAAAGGACCTATACTATAGTTAGTTTGGAACAAGTGGTATTGACCAAACCTGTGAAGGTCCTTAATCTGAAATTGTTTTGGATATGAAGATGGATCCGAGGGAGTTCTAGTGGTGTTACTAGATCTCATAGGTTGGGAGGAAAAATCCTTTCCCATGTGGTTTTGTAGATGGCTAGAGAAAGAAATAGACAAGTATTGAGTAATCCTACTTTTTGTTATTTATTGTTATTTCACAAATGGATGTTGTTTTTTTATCCTTAAAGGACTGAAATTGTGTTTATATTAGTCAAATATTAGAACTATGATTCCACTATTAAAGAATGAAATCAGGCTTATACTTAGAGGCATGATTAAGCCTCTGTGTCTATATTATAAAGTACAAGTTTTTGGATTGAAATTGTAAAGTATGACACAAAGGGAAAAAATAATAACAAAAAGAGGTTAAAAGTACAATAAAATAGGATATCATTCTCTCAGGAATTTCAAGATAGCTCCTAGGTTGAGCCAAGGTTATCAACAACCACGGAAAAATCCCTAGTTCCCAATTATAATTTTTTTTTTAAAGAAAGAAATAAGAGAACATAATAAAAATATTATAATAGTTAATAATTTTCCATGTTGGATAACCATCATTTTACAGATAAGAAAACAAATTTATTATGTTTAACCCCATAATATCTCTAAACAAATATTGTCGATTATGAAACTATACAAGAATAAAAAATACTCTGAGAATCTGACACATTTTCAGTAAAGAATATCATTATCCATTGCAGGGAAATGATTTGAGTAAACAGTCCAAATCCACATCCCGTGAGTAAACAATTACCATCACCATAAATATATGATACAATCTAGAAACCCTACATGAAAGTTTTTTACAAGGAATCAACCATTATTCATTAATTACCAATAGTGAAGCATACAAAGTTACAAATAGAACTCCCAAGCTAATTATCTCAAAAGAAATAAGTTACGAACATGTACAATATTATTTCATAAACAAGGAAACTTCAACACTTATGCAACAACCTTGCAACCATGGTGATATAAAACTCCTAATAGGAGTGTCGACCATAGACCATTCAACTCAGATTATAAACAAAATTGGTTGAGATGCTTATTCAACTATGTCTGACCGTAACAAGGAGCCGACCATTCTAATTCATTGCTAGATGCAAAAATTCATTCACATAATTTAAGATATCAAGAGCAATTTTAAACCCATAGTAGAGAAATCCTAGTAGAGTAAAATTTTTATGGAACTTGGGGGAAATAAAAGGGATTAATGTTAAATTGGAAACTGGTTAAGAAATCATCGAACCCTTGAATTAATTATAAAAGGTCGTAATGTCAAGTCTCACTAGCAACAGGTAGAGGCAAACAAACACAAATAAGAACATTAGGGTGAATAATTGCGGGTTATATTTGGTTGAAATAGACTACATATTATTAGCAGGGAAATCAAGAGTCAAACCCTAACCTGAATTGAGGCCCGAAGGTGCTTCACCAAAGACTCTTGTCTGTGAAGATAAAGAATATAACTATTATGATGAGAGAAATCCTGGGAATTCCGGACCATAATGACTAAGGACATCAAATATTTTCTTACCTAGGTAAGATTGTTAACTAAGTTAGGCTTGTGATTCTCAAGTAGAAGAGGTCCTCACTAAAATACTAATGGCACAAATGAGAGCTAACTAAGAAACTAAGAGCCATAAAATGAGGGAAAAAAATTATTTGCACCTTCGTGCTCAAAAAATATACAAGGAAAAAAAGAGAAGTTAAAAAGATCACCTCTACCGATGAATTGCTAGTACTCTAGGACAAAGAGGAAATGTTATAGAGGCACAACGCTTCTTCAAAATCATTTGAATATGTTTATAGAGCCAACCACCCATCATGGGAAGAGGGAGAAAGCTCTTGCATGTAGGATTAAATGAAAATAAGCAGAGATAGAAATCACTACATAGATAATCCTCACAGGCGGTTCACCTTACAAGTGGAGAATATCCCTCGGAGACAACATATTATTAAATAAGAACCCTTACCGCTCACAACAATAACTTAGTGGAAATATTCCCATCATAAACCAATCGAGTTATCAGTAAATAAAATCACCTAAGTTGTGCAGTAGATTTGCAGAGCCCCGCTAGGCTAAGAGTGGATTAGAATGAGCTCAGGTTGAGTGTGACAGAGGAGGGTTAATTACCTAAACTAATCCAAACCATTCCCCATCATCAATTGTGATCTTAATTCACATGTGTGATGGATCAATTGACACATGGATGATGTTGAAGAATCAAGGGCTATTAGAGTTAATGTGATTCTTCTTAGCATGATAACTATTTGTGAGGTATTTTAACTTTTTCTTATTAGCACAATCTTCTCTTGATATCATTAGTGTGTGTATTTCTTACTTCATCAAATAGTTACCAAAATACAAGAGACAAGAACACAAGATGTTGGCTTTCTTCCAGGGCAAAAACCTCTCCCTCTTGGAGAGGAAAACCCGCACAAAATTCTTCTTTTAGAGATTTCAATTGACAAATGCCAAGACCATCACCCTTGACCTATTCATCCACTCCAAGACCAAGACACCAATTCTCTTATTTTGTCAATGTTAAGATCATCACCATTGTTACGTCACAAAGGCCATCACTACTGCACCACTGAGATCTTCATTACTGTTGCACCATGGTTTCACCTTCACCGATATTTTCATCAATGAGATCTCCATATACATGTGACTGAGATCTACACCTAGGTCCACCGAGATCATGGTTGTTTTTACCATAATTTCACCTTCACTGAAGACATATCCTTGTGATTATGTCTCCTTTAATATAGAGACCATATCACTAGAAACCTTCTCCTCATAATTATGTCAAGACTATGACTTCATATAGAGAGTAGGTCAAGACAGAGAGTGTCACTTCATAGTCCGCCTCTTTACAGATATGTCAGGATTTGAATATAACTTTTGTGATCACTAAGATAGGGAGGAGGCCAATATTATATTCATCATGAGGCTGAAAACATAATGGATAGACCTCCTGAGTGTTATCTGAGATCATGTCTGCAACTTACCTCTGAAACATTAGAAGTATCTGAGTTCTCTGTGCCTCCTATAATGTCGATTGTAGACCCCTGTAATTATCTAATACTCATGTACCCACTATGCCATCCAAATTTGCAGAGGTATGTCTGAAAATATGTGTTTCTATGGTGACTCTAGTTGCATATTTATAGTGGTTAGTCTCCCATATTTATCCAACGTGTCAATGTGAATTGATGTGTCTCTATATGTGAGTTGACTTGACATTTATATTTATTTTCAAATCGACATGATTGTGTTTTATATCGTTTTGCTTGCAACTTCTTCTTGTGCGTGTATTGGACGATTGTGCTTGCCATGGAGGGTTATTTGACCTTTCTATAAACTTGTATAACTTACGCATAGGCTTAAGAAGAGCATGATATTAACTCTTTAACATCCTAAGGCTCTCAATAGGAGCCACTAAATAAGTAAACTGCTTTCTCATGAAACAAATGCAACAAGGAATAATAATAAATTCATTTCGTTGTTTACAAAAATCATAATTACGATGTCATGAAGACCAAACCTAGTTACACTTTCTTAAACACTCCCTCTTAACTACGGAGGTATTCATGATGGTACTTGGTCATTTTCAATGTGAAGAATTTCTCATAAGAAGAATGGTGTTAGGTCCCTATACTACTAGTGTAAGCCCTTATTGTTATTAGTGCAGGCCCCTTATTATATTTTTGTGCCCATGTAGTCCCAATATTATTATTATGGTGCCCCATAAAAGCCCACTATTGTTATTTTTGTGTCCTTACATTATTATTGTTATGTCAGCTCTTATTATATTATGACCCCCTAGACTCCTACATATAGAAAGGAGGTCTTGTCATTTGTATCATCCAAGAATTGTTCATTTGTGTAATGTAAAGGAGGTTTCCCCCTCAAAGAGGTTGATTTCAAAGGCATTAATATTTCTTTTCTATCTTTTCGTGAGCTGGTTTCATAACATTTGGTATTAAAGCTTTGGATTCTAGGGTTTTGCTGCTCCAAATAGGTCATCATGAAATGTTCGTTATTACTTTTTTTCAGCGACGTTTCGGAAGTGAAAAAAAAAACAATTTGTGATGAAATCATGTTGCACTTCAAGTCTAAATTTGAAATCTTGTCTCGCTATATTTTCGGAGATCGGATCTGAGAAAGTTAAGGTGTTTGCAAGTTCCATAATTCCATCTCAAATAGGTCATTGTGGGATTTTCACTATAATTCTTTTTCTACGAAGTTGTATACTCTGAACTTAAAACCAATTTGAGTCGACAACTTGGTGAAGCTCTGGCTTGAATTTCAGATCTTTTTTTTCTATATTTTCGTAGATACAATCCAAGACATTTAGGGTTTTTGTAGGCTCCCGAATTACATCCCAAATAGGTGACAGTGGGAAACTCGTCACAACTTTTTCTTTGAGCATCAGATTAAAATTTCGTAAGAAGTTACAAAATGAAGATGGACTGTAGTGTTTTTGGTATTGGTCTTGGGTCTTAAGGTATAAATGGTGACACGTGGCACTTCGTATAGGTTTTCTCTACTGAACCAGTATATACTCAGGTCATCGTGGGAGATTTGACATAAATATTCCTTGGAGAATCCAATATCAATCATACTTGTGGGGTTAGAAATAGGACTTAGAGGGCTACCACAGAATGGAATTTCAGACCTTGGAGATCCGAAATTACAAAGATACAAAAGATTCAAGATCAAGCTCCTAAAATCAAGAAAAAGGGATATGAGGAAGTTTGATGGCAAGGATGCGGTAAATTGGATACTACAAGTGGAGAAATATTTTGATCTACATGGTGTACAACTATTACAAAAGGTACATATTGCATCTTTATGTTTAGAACTGAATCAATTTTTATGGTATAAAGGGATTTTTTCTCGTAAAGCACTTGTCACTTGGTCAATTTTCATGGAAGAAATGATAGCACATTATGAGGATACAAAGAGTAACACCTTCTTTAGCCAATTGATAAATTTCAAACAAAAGGGTTCAATGGCAGATCACATAGAGGACTTCCAAAACTTCAATATAAGGGTAAATGATGTTCCATAGAAGCAAAGGATTGATGTCTTCATAGGGACGTTAAAGGATAACATTCAACATGAGATTCATCTTTGGGAACCTGATTCATTGGAGAAGGCATTCAGGTTGGCAAGAAAAATTGAAAGTAGAATTATGGAAACAAGGAATCCTACCACTCACAACTATAAATATGGAAGTGTTTTTTCTCTTAGCCTTCCACAACCTACAAGGTTTACATGACAACAATTGGAAGAAAAAATATAAAAAGGGCTTTGTTACAATTGTGATAGAAAATACACTAAAGGTCATAAGTGTGCTAAGAATAAATTATTTTACATAGATTGCGAATAAGAGGAAGAAAAGGATCAAGAAATGTCAAAAGAAGAGGATATACACCAGGAACCAACCATAGAGAAAGAATAAATGAATCTGACCATATCTTTTAAAGAATTGGCAAGAATTACCACTTCTTAAACTCTCAAGATAGAAGGACATATCGAGAAGAAAAAGGTTCAAGAAGTGAAAGATCACATTGAGCATCAAGAAATGAATACAACAATATCTTGTAATGCATTGGCCAAAATTACCACTCCTCAAACTATCAACATAGAAGGACATATCAAGAAGAAAAAGGTAATAGCGTTGATTGATTCACGCAGTACCCATAATTTTATTCATTGTAAGATAGCTAAGGAATTGAATTGCTTCCTATATCCAGCATCAGAGTGTCAAGTGATGTTTGCAAGTGGAGGAACCATAAATTTCTCTCGAAAGTGTCATAATATCAGGCTATCCATGGGAGAATATGTATTAAATATCCCAATTATTTCCATTCCAATTGGTGGTGTTTATGTCGTACTACGAGTCCAATGGTTACAATCCTTGGGTACAATAGCTCTTAATTTTCAAGAACTTTTCATGAAATTTTATTCAAAAGGAAAATAATTTGAATTAAGGGGTATCACAGAGAAACCGGGAAAGATAATCATCTCTAATGGAATGACAAAGCTTCTAAAGCAAGAACAAAGAGGTGTAATTGCACAATTATGTTTGCTAGAGGTCCCCACATCAGAATAATCTATTTCTCGAGATATCCAAAATGTCTTTCACAATCATTCCAAGGTATTTGAGACTCCCAAAGGCCTCCCACCTACTCGTGATCATGATCATGCTATCATTGATTCCAGGAAGTGTTCCTCCAAACATCATGCCTTACAGATATCCATATGCCCAAAGGAGTGAAATTGAACATATGGTTGCTGAAATGCTAGAGGTTGGTATAATTATCCAACCAAATTTGATAAATGAAGCAAGGGATAAATGGAAGAAGGACGAAGCAGGGTGGGAACTCATTCAAAAGTCTCAGAAGATCTCATTTCAAACAATATTGCGAGAAACTGACAAGGAAGGAAAAATCATATTGGGACTTGAAGAAGTCACAAAACTGAGAAATCGACAGCTACGAAATTGATCAATTTCAGATTATCTCATCAAGTGGAAGAACTTACCCACGAAAGATTCCACATGGGAGGATGAGAAATTTATACGGAAACATATAGAACTACTCAAACATTAAGGAAAACACTTTTTGAAGGAGAGGGGCATGTTAGGTCCCTATACTACTAGTGTAACCCCTTATTGTTATTAGTGCAACCCCCTTATTATATTGTTGTGCCATGTAGTCCCAATATTGTTATTATGGTGCCCCATAGAAGCCCACTATTGTTATTGTTGTGCCCTTACATTATTTTTGTTATGTCGACTTTGATTATATTATGAGCCCTTAGACTCCTATATATAGAACGAAGGCCTTGTCATTTGTATCATCCAATAATTGTTCACTTGTGTAATGTAAAGGAGGTTTCCCCCTTGAAGAGGTTGATTTCTAAGGTGTTGACATTTCTTTTCTATCTTTTTGTGAGCTAGTTTCATAACAAATCAGATTGGTAATCCATATGTATAGCATCATAGTAACCAACATTGTTTCCATAGCAAGGCCTTAACTAACAACTCTATCTCTCATTAGATTAGAGCACAATTTTTGTGAGACCAATTATTATATATGCCTTCATAATTGTCTCTCGAGGTACATACCCACCTGGGTGTTCACTGAATATGACCTTCTAGAACTAGTCTTATCTTGGGTTCCCAACCTTCAAAGAATATTGGTCCTCTTGCCTAATCTTATCTTGGATGACCTACACATCCTCAAAGAGCATTGAATGCCAGATGATTACCCAATCCTCCCATTATTTCTTCCAGGTGAATACAGGAATGTTGTGTTTAACTCTCCCTCTTAACTAGGGAGGGATATGCCCATTCCTATAAAGGAATGTACCCAAGTTCCCTCTGACCAGTAACTTGCCAAAGCCACCTGTTGATCTGATAACCACCCTATGAGTGACCTCAGTTGAAGATTTGTTAAACAAAAGGTATTACAGACTCATGTGCTGGTGTGTGTGCTCTGTGTTATCGAAACAACGGATCGATCAGATTGCCAATACACAGAAAATAAGTGGAAAGACAACAGAGAAATACAGTAAGCAACGTAAAGACAAAAACAGTTTTTAGTAAGGAGTTCACCCTATTCTCCAGGGTTACATCTCTGGTCTAGCTTCAGTGGTGGACTTGCTTTATTGTGTCTTTTGGCAGAGAAATTACAGTACAGGGACTCAATATGAGTTCTCCTAAAGCAGATTTTTGCTTGGCAGGGTGGTTCTTAGATTCCCCAAGCCACTCAGAGTTCACAAACTATTTTTCTTCGTACTATCTCTGTGACCCTTGGTCTACAGTGGAAAGAGCCAAAAGTGATGCTAAGTCCAGATAGGTTCCTCTATGGGAAGGCTTGAATCTTCAAGCTCTCTGGTGCTTGACGTTGCCTGTGGTCAGCTCGGCCCTCTGTCTCCTCTGATTGGCTTTACTATTCTCTGTGTATAGTCCTCCTCTCCGAGTTCACTATTCATTGTCTCTCTTCATTGCTTGGACTCCTCTCAATTCAGGTTGCCAATCAACTCTTCCTATTCGACTGTCTCTATTCATGGCTTTATCCATTCAACCCCTATGCCTGTTTGGTTCCTCTCCCACCTATGAAAATTCTCCTTTTGTAGTTGTGCTTGGAGTTCCTTTTTCGGTGTTAGCATGAATGCCCAAGGAGTGGCCACATGTCCTATCTAACTGGTGCCAACATGCTTCGTCAGTTCGTTTCTTCAGTTACGTCGAGGATGCGTTCTTCCTCCACCATGGTGGTCAAACAGACTCCAAATCCCTTTAGAATGTGCCTTACTTCCCTGTTTATTCTTCTTCTTTCCATTAGGCATAATCTCAGCCATCCAATCTGGGCTCCTCAAGATTTGACGTCATATGCACGTCGAACGCGGTTGACTTGCTCGACTGATAGCACGCGATCGATGGCAGTTTTCTCTCACCTCTGCCACCACACGTCGATCAGTGTATGGAATTTCTCCACTCCTGTCCAAAACGTCTTACCATTCAAGGGCACCCTGATCAAAACCACCAGTTTCTAGAGAATGAGTCCCGCCTTCATACTTTAGCGCTTTTACCTTTTCCCGCTCGCAGTCCTCTGGTTCCCCCACGCGACCGGGTGCTCGACCTTTCCCATTTTGGCCCTGTTCACCCAGTGATGCGCGATTCATGCCTCAAAAATCACCTCCATTTCCTGATACGGGACTCCTAGGGGCTACTTTGACCTCTCGTACAGTCTCCATGGGCCTCGGTTAGTGTGCTTTGACCAAGGTCCTCGTCGTTCCACGCTGGCCGCCATTGCCACTGGTTCAGGCTGTTTTTGATGTTGTTTTGGATTCTTTAAAGATTTGTTTCGTCTTGATACAGTCAAGGTTCTTTGACAGTAGTTTATGGATCTGATTCGGATCATGACCTTCCCACTAAAAAAAAAAAAAAAAAAAAAAAAAAAAAACTTTTGGACCACCAAAAGTTGGTTTTCTTCAAGCATCGACTAAGTGAGGAAACTGCTGCCTCACTTGTCCAATCTCAATCCATTTCGCACTACTCAGCTTCGAACCTTTAAGCCCAATCCTAAGGTATTCCACTTGTCCACTGCGTGTTGTCCTTACCTTCATGTCCAGCACTGTGTCTTCCCATAATGCACATAGATATTTAGGTAGCAGGTCATCAACAGAAGGTAATTGACTCTGCTCTTCAAGGTCCTCAATCATTGAAGGTTCAAACAACCTCAAGAAATCTGCGTTCACGACTGAGTAGATGTGCATGTAAGCTGGTAGATCAAGGCAAAAAGCATTTTCACCAATCTTCTCAAGTATCTTGAAGGGTCCATACCTGATAGGTTTTAGCTTTTTACCTTCCCTTTCATCTTGTCCTTATTGATATACAGCCAGATTTGGTCCCCAACTTGAAAACTATGCTCCATTCGATGCTTGTCATGCCTAGCCTTGTACTTGGCCTGGCTCTTTTCCAGCTATTCCTGTACTGCCTAGTGGATCTCCTGGATCTGTTCAATGAACCTAGTTGCCTTGTCCACATCATTGTGTCTATCAACCATGGTATCTTTACCAAAGACAAAATCCAAAGGAGACCTTGGTATGAAACCAAAACAAGTCTCAAAAGGAGATCTCTAGGTAGAAGAGTGTTTGGCTCTATTGTAAGCATGCTGCACATAACACAAGTTTTCATCCCAAATCTTAGGGTGTTTGCTGCAATATCCTCTCAGTAACTGGATCACCGTCCTATTAACTACTTCTATGTAGCCATTTGTTTGTGGATGAAAAGTTGTGATTTTCTTTAATTTGGTGTCCATTAGTTACCACAGACTGGACCAAAACTTCTCCACAAATCGGGTGTCTCGATCAGATACAATAGAAGTGGGTAATCCAAAATGAACCCATACATGTTCAAAGAATAAGTTTGCAGTTTGTTGAATTGTAATCTGTTTACTACAGGGTATCAAAATACACATTTTGTTGAACCTATCCACAATAACATATAGATAATCATGACCTTTCCTAGATTTAGGCAGTCCTCCAATGAAATCCATGGAAATGCTTTCCCAAGGGTAAGAAGGAACTGGCAATGGAGTGTAAAAGCCTAGTTTTCTATTGTTGGGCTTGCTTTTAGCACACATAGCACACTCCTTTACATATCTAGAAACTATCTCACTCATTTTCGGCCAATAGCAGAACCTTTTCAACTGTGCAACTATTTTACTTACCCCAAAGTGACCTGATATCAGAGAAGTGTGTGCTTCCCTAATTATCTTTTCTCTCCCATTTTGTGGAATGTAGAGTTTCCCACAATGATATAAGATTAGGTCCTTCACATGATAGTCCAATTCTTCTACTATTTTTCCTTGACTCAAAGTTGCATATACATCTTTAAAATCCATATCCTGAGCATATTGTTCTATGTAGCTTTCATGCAGCACAAAATTATGCTTAAGTATGGTAGATGCATTTATAATGGGTCTAGATAACATGTCTGCAACCTTGTTATGTATGCCCTTTTTATATCTGATGACTAAATGAAACTGTTGTAAAAAACCCATCCATCTATAATGTCTTGATTGCTGCAAATTAGTTTGGGAGTGTAGGTATTGAAGTGGTTGATGATCAGTATGTATTACTGTTTCTTTCCCCACTAAGCAATGTTTCCAGTTTCTCACACTCTGAACTAATGCATGCAATTCTTTATCACATGTAGGATAGTTAACTACTACAGGATTAAAAGTCTCAGAATGCTAACATATGGGTTTACCGTGTTGTGTCAACACTGCTCCCATGGCATAGTCACGACATCAATTTGGATCTCAAATGGTCTTTGTAGATGTGGTAGTGCTAGTATAGGTGTTGTACTAATTTTTTCTTTCAAGGTGTTGAAGCCTTTTTGTTGTTTGCCTCCCCACTGAAACACCTTGTTCAATCCTATCAAGGCATGTAAGGGAGCTGCAATTGAGGAAAAATTTGAAATGAACTTCCCCCAATATTTTGCTACTCCTAAGAAGCTTCTCACTTCTGTAGCAGACTTGGTTTTAGGCCAGTTTACAATGACTGCCACTTTAGAGGGATCTATTTTCAATTCACCTCCCCCTACTATATGACCCAAATAATTTAGAAAGGGTTTGCCAAATTCACATTTGGAGAGTTTAACATAAAGTTTTTCTCTTTTCAAAACATCTAATGTCTGCTTAACATGTCTTAAATGTTCTTCCCACGTTTTACTAAAAATCAGAATGTCATCCAAATA
>APFE030391224.1:65385-94941 GCA_000404065.3 Pinus taeda | reverse complement strand
TGTTTGTGTGTGTTTGATCTCTTAGATTTTTTAGGCGTGTGATTCAATTTGTTTGGTTCTTTAGAGACTTTAGGTGGTTTTCATTGAGATTTTACTTTGTTTTCGTGTGAAGTAGTTAAAAGTATTTAACTGTGGCTGAATTACCGAAGCATTCCCATAGACTTCTCTCTGATTGTGGAAAGTGTTGGTCTTATTTGTTTTGTTGCAAACATCATCGTTTTTGCTTAAGAACACAAGATTTCCTACTAGGAATCTTGGCTGCTCTGTGTCTTCAGGGTAGAAGGGTTGATTTCAATCTTTGTGTCAAGTTTTGTTTTGGTGAATTTTTGGTTTACATGTCAAAACTATATCTTTGTGACCATATGCTTTTCTTGCTTTCTGAAAGTTGTTGATTCACACTTTCATGGAAAGTTGTCTTTTCAATCTTTTGGTTTTTTGCCAAGCTCTTGTTGCTGCTTTTTGATTGTTAAGAGCATTTTGAAACACATTTTTTGTTGTGTTCTCACCTGTTTTGTGTTGCCAACTCACAAAGTGTTTTGTTGCCTATTCTTTGATCATAAAGTTTCAGTCTTGCTTAGAGCACTTTTGAAAAGTCATTTTTGTTTTGCTTTTGAAGAAAACTTCTTGAAAACTTGGTTTTTCTTTCTTGAACTTTGTTTTGATTTAGTTTCCTTTTTGTGAATGAAAGTGCATTTTTGTTTGTCTTGAAACTTGCTTTTAGTGTTTGGACGAAAATGAGCATCAACAACTTATATTCTATCTAAACATTTTAAGTGGCAAATTAAAATTGATAAACAAGTTACTTTCATTTCTTGATTTAAGAGTAGTTTTGAGTTTTTCATCAGCATGTACTTATTACGTTAGGGTAAATTTGTGCATATTTTTAGGCATCCATAGTTTTGTTAATTTTTTTGAGTATGAAGCTTGAGTAAAAGAAAAGAAAAGAAAATTTTGTTACTTTGTTTGAAGTTCCTCTGAACATAGTAGAAATTTCTTTCATCGAAGAATAAAACGAGTGCATTTGCATATAGTTTGGTTTTTATTAATTTCTTTTGGATCAAAACACCACTAGTTTCATTTCTGTTTATCCCTTGACTTAAAGAATAGCCCATTTAAAAACAAGCGCTAATTAAAATATACTAGAAATTTTTATAATTGTCAAGTTAGACACATCAACAAGTTTTAGGATATTTTAGGGCCTTGGATTAGGCGAGTGGAGAGAATGCTCTCCAAGGCCATTTAAATTGTCAAACATAGGAGTCTGAATAGTGAGTGGAAATCCAATAGCGTTAGGGAGACCAAGAAAGCTCTAGATCTGGGAGTTAAGCACGAGGGTTTTTGAAGACAAGGAAGAGAGATACCCCCTCTCCTACTTGTTGGATCTTACCTCAAGACTGTTCTCCTTGGCTTTTGACACGAGTTGGTAACCTTAGTTGCTACTCCTAGGGATCTACATAGATGGCTGCGGAGGGAAATCCCGTGTCACCTGAGGTCGACGTTGTATCACTCTCAATGGTACTACTGGAGGGCACCCTTGCGAAGCTTGGGGGCTTGCACTGGCGCAGACTGTTGTTAGGAGGTTTGCGTAACTTCCTCTGTTACCTTCGCTTGTAGGGCTGGCCTGTCATTATCCCATACTATCTTCGGAAGGCCCCTTACTTCACTTTCTTGTATTTTGGTGTCCGGTCCTAATCACCCGGAGCGGAAATACTTGGAAGTTGTTTGACTGGCTGACTTATTTTAGGGACTTTTTAGTGAGTGCTCTTTGCTCCATGTATATAGTTGGCTTTAGGTATTTTTGTCTAGTCACGTTTGGACTTTTTGTTTTGAGTGACTGGCTTACCACTCTGCTGAATTTGAAAGGCTTTTGGTCATTCTTTCAAAAGTTGTGGAGTTGCCTCTTTAAGGGAAAAGGTTTTGATTGCCTATCTATCTTCCTTGAAAAGTTATTTCTACATTCCTGTAAGGTAGGGGTCTGCGAATCAGTTAGATATGGCCAATATTCCTGTAGAAACCAACCAAGGTACCCTCCCAAAAGGGGATCCTTGTTCTTTTCCTTTCTTTGGAAATGTTGGTACTCCCTTGATGGCCACTTTGAATATTCCTGGGTTGAATGTTGGACTACCCGTTTGGCTGTGGTCCACTCAGAATATTCCAAATGCTCTTGAAGCTTCTCAGTTGAATGATTTATTTCAAGGGCATCACATGGGTGCTAATTTTTCATCTTCTTTCAAAGAGAAATATGGGATTCCTTTCTCTCCTCCTTCTTGTAATAAGAAATATAAAAAGAGGAGAAAGAGGAAGTCAAAGAAGAAGAATAATTCTATCCGTTCACCTTCAACCTCTATTAGTCATGTTGGAGATGAGCCTTCAGCCACTGCTAGTCATGCTAGGGCCACAAGTCTAGTCACTACAAGTCATACTAGCACTTCATCTTCAACCTCTGCTAGTCATGTTGGAGATGAGACTTCAACCACTGCTAGCCATGCTAGGGGCACAAGTCTAGTCACTGCAAGTCATACTAGCACTTCATCTTCAACCTCTGCTAGTCATGTTGGAGATGATCCTTCAGCCACTGCTAGTCATGTTGGGGGCACAAGTCTAGTCACTACAAGTCATACTAGCACTTCATCTTCAACCTCTACTAGTCATGTTGGAGATGAGCCTTCAGCCGCTGTTAGTCATGTTGGGGGCACAAGTCTAGTCACTGCAAGTCATACTAGTAAAGAGTCTGGATCATCTGCAAGTCATGTTCAAGACTCTCCACAAACCACTGCTAGTCATGTTGGCAAAATGGAGGTTGATAAGAAACCTGGACGTAGAAGATTTAAGCCTAAGTTCCCTTGTAAGATATGCAAGGGAGACCATCTTACTCATTTATGCCCTGGTATTCCAGAGGTTCAAAGGATATGGTCTGAGTCTGAAAGTACTTCTACTCCTAGACCTAATATGGTTTCTCATCAATCCCATCAACCATTAGTTGATAATGTGGTTGAGCCAGTGCAATCGCTGGCTGATTACACTCCTCTTTTGGGGGGTGAAGTGCTTAACAAAAGAGTCTACTTAATTTCTAGTAAAAAGTCTTCTAGTATAGGGGGCATTCCGGTTTCTTCAAATGTTCCCCCTCCAAGTTCTAGGAGTGTTTCCTTTGATTGGGATAATCTTGTTGAGCCTTGTCTTCCTTCCGCTGCACCTTTTCAAATAAAGGTCAGAGTTAATTCCACAAATGTTTATCAATGTATGGTGGATGAAGGATCCTTTGCAAGTATTATATCCTCTTTGACTTGGAAAGCTTTGGGTTCCCCAAATCTGTTGACAGCTCAAAGTCAATTGTTAGCCTATGATAGAAGACCTGGTGAATCATGGGTGTTCTTCCTCAATTGCCTATCACTTTAGGTGGGAAGACTGTCCTAATTGATATGATGGTGGTTGATAGCCCTTTAGACTTTAATATGCTACTTGGGTGTGATTATGTCTATGCTATGAATGCTGTGGTGTATTCACTCTTTCGAGTAATGTGCTTTCCTCATGATGGGAATATTGTCACTATTGATCAGCTTGCATCTGATAATTACCACCCTAATTTGACTTTACTGCAGAATACCCCTTGGTTTGTTCCGAGTGTTCAAGTAGACTCTACCCCGCCACGGGTGAATTATATGGCATTGAATCCTCAATGTTCAATCACTTCTAAGAAGGATACTTTGACCTATTATTCTCCTTCTTGGGACTTGGTCCCGGCAGTTGAGGGACATGGGATCCCTTAATTCCCTCTTTTGATCCTTGTAGTTCTCATGATTTCTCAGAACTTGTTTTGCCTTCACAGGAGGAACTCTTTGAAGCCATGAGTTTCGACTACCAAAGGAATCCTTGGCCTGAGCCCTGCAAGGGGTTTGTTCAGATGAACTAGTATGCGTAAGCCACAAGGTTGTGTGGTTCCCTGTACCATATTGTATATATGAGGTACGCATTTTCAAGTTTTCTATTCTATAACACAAGATTTTATATGAAGTTTATATGTGGGATGTATTAACTTCTTGTCTAGTGTCCCTATTTATGTATATAGAACTTGGAAGATTTCTCCTTTGGAAATTTTTATGGTTGGTCCATTCTGACAAGTATTGGTCCTCGAAACTGGCATATAGGTTAGGTTTTCCCGCCTGCATTGTGCACTTATCAGTTTCCTTTTCCATTTTGGCCTTAGGATCGACCCCACCAAGTTATGGTGCAGAACCCTCTCATTGCTTAGAACTATCATGACTTGTGTGGTAGAGCCTACCTTATCATGGGTGCCCTAGTTAGTACCTTGTTGTCACTTGGCACTCATGCTGATCTTTTGTCTGTAGGTTCGGGAGTTCTCTGTAGTCTTGCCATGACTTATGCGATGAAGCCTCATTCCTCTTTGCTTCTTCGCTTCGTTCTGGCCTTATACCCTAGAGGCTCCTTTGTGTTGAGTTGTACTACTGCATTGCATTTTGACCATTTTCACCTTTTGGCCTTGAGCCGGCTTCACTTGGACTTGTGTTTAAGCCAACTTTTGACCATGATGATTGCAAAATAAAACTTGTGTACCTTTGAATTTTGCAACTTGACACACCTTGACCCGTGGAAGGAACACATCTTTGAGTGTCTTTGACCAGTTTTCGCCTCCCTGCATTGAGCATAGGATTGTTCCAATCCCAGGAACTAGATCATCTGCTTCACCGACACTCGTTGTTTCCACTGTACTATAGCATTCTTTTATTCTTTTTCTATCTTAAAAGAAAAAGAAAAAGAAATTATATATTCCAAAAAGAGCGGGAACAAGACAATATTTCCATTTATTGTTGGCAGCTAGAGTCACTCGTGTCACCCTTGGACAAAGCACTCAAAACATAGTCTCCTCCATGTGGGCGGGATTTAGTTTGACTTAGGTACGCCTTAACCATCTTATTGAGTTAGTTCTCCCTGATTGGTGATCTCTTCCAATCATATGGAGGGTTCGTTCGTGCCTCCTGCATGAAGAAATTATACAGAGTCATCATATGCTGCCACATAGTCACATTGAGTCATGCTTTTGTTCAAGGGAGGTTAGCCTAAGTCGGCCTCTCTGTGGTGTCTCTTGACTCATTTTTCAGTTGGCCATCCCTGGTTGTCAGTATCATGTCTATCATCACATCAGCTATATTGGTCCTTTACTCGTGCCAGTTTGAGAAGGTCCCCATTTACTTCTTGCTGGCAAGTCTTTTCCTTATCGACGATGACATCTTGCTCTAAGGACAGGTCTGGAGCTGCACCTTGGCCCTATTTTCATTATTGACAAGTCACCTTGTGCTCAACATTGATCAGTATCATGGATCTTTGACTGAGTGGTTTCCCTTGTGTTCGACATCAACTTACATTATCACACATTGGGATTCGTGCAGTACCTTGGTTTCCATTTGACCCTATTGGTGGATACCTCGCCTCTGTGTCAGCTTTCATTATTGGTTGGTTCAGAGGGTTTCTATCGTGCGCTAGCCACATCTTGTGTACACCAGAAACGTGCTTCAGTCGGGTTGCTACATCTTTTTGGTCTGATTCCTTCCACCTTATTGGCCTACGAGTTACACTCACGCTAGATTGATGAAGGATGCCTTAATGCCTTCCTTCTAGTGGATCTTTCCCTATCAACTACGATTTATTGCTCTGGGGCAAAGATCTAGAGTCCATTTGGCAGTACCTTGGGGTTTGCAGTCATTAGTGGTAGATCCTTCGCTATCGACAATGGGAAAGCATCATTGTCTCCTGATTGATAGATTCTTATAGGTGTTCGACTTCAACTCATCTATTCGCACTTGTTAGATTGTATTGGGTACCTTGGTGCTCATTATCATTATCGGTGAGTAGTCTCGCGTTTGTTAATGTTATACATCAATGACTGGTAATCAAATGATTTCTCACATGGTCGACTTCAGATCATTTATTCCCATGCTATAGAAATGTACCACGGTGGTGGGTGAAGACCTCAAGTTGTATCAGCATTCATTGGTTCACTTGATAGTTGCTCCTATTTCTGCCAGTTGATACCACTCCACCTTATATGTTGTAGTCATTCATGGTGACATTTTATATGCTGGCACCTGAGTTTGCAGTGTAGTACCATCTTATTCCATCATGTTCATTTGGTACTTTTTGGGACCAGTCTTTGATATTAGTGATCCGCTTCATCCTTCAGCATCATTGACATTTTTATATGTGATATTCATACACGTACTTGTTTGATCATGATCAGATGATCCATTATGTATTTTCTAGTTTTTTATACTTGTATAATTAGTGGATCCGCTTGTACTTGATATGTGGACATGCTATACTTTCTTTGAGCATGGGTATGCTCGCCTCAGACAGTGTTTCTTTCTGATCTCCTTTTGTGGCTTGGCAGGCTAAACTCTAGTGAAGTCCTTCTCAGTTTTTGGCAGATTTCCTTTCCATGAACTTGCTTAATACATTTCGGCCATCATGTACCCCTTTTGACCTCATATATTAGGGGACATCTGTTATAGCTCCAAACCTCACTCTTGATGTTTGTGATGTTGCACTCATCGCCTAGGGCAACCCCTCCTTCCAGACCTGGTCCAAAATTTAAAAAACAATGTTTTACTCCCTATACGCGACATTGCCCTAAGCTAAACGTGTGTGTACGTGGGTCTATGTATACCCAACCCACGTAAATGTCTTAAAACACTTAAAAAAATTAAATCTCAATTTCGGGTGGAGATCACGGGTTTCACTTGTTGATTACCTATTACTGCCCGTGGCCCAACTGTTCCCAACGAATTCCCAACTAAAAAACTACTTTGGGAGAAGTATAAAAGGCTTCAATGGGAAGACCTAGGGGGGAGAGAATAGAGAGAAAGATCACTCTGTTGAGATTATCCCTGAGTAGGTCTAAAGATCCTAGTGCTTCCAGCACTTCCCCCATTTACAGGAATCCCTTGTTTCCTTGTGTGATGATGTCTTTCTACTACTTGAGATATCATGGAGTAAGTCATGGAAGGAGTTTGTTGAAGGCTTGAGACTAGACGAATCTGGAGGACGGTTCCACTTGGAGCCTGCGAAAGGACGAATCAGGTGAAATAAATCCTTTCTGTACTTTAGTTATCTATAATAAAAGAAACACTTGTCTTTGTTCCTGATATAAATCTTCTTCATGTTTATGATATCAATGTTATGATTCACATATGAATGGTTGTTTTAATTGTGTAACTAACTACCTTTCAATATGCTATGAAGATGATTTCTTTATGATGCTTGGTCCATATACTGTTGTACTTTCTTGAATTGATTGTTTTGTAGGTTGAAGGAGCAAAAGGAACTCCAAGAGGGTTTAGACCCTGGCTAGATCTTCCCAAACGAAGGACCTTGAGGTACGCCTCTCATCATAGAGTTTGTTTATATTAGCATGATGGCTATGTGGAATGTGTGTTATCTATGTAGATAACCTCTGATCTGCTAGGGTATCAACCCAAGACCCTAGGGGAATTTATCCCTTAACAGACACCTCTCTAGAAGATGCGACTTGGGAACAAGCCACCATTCTTCAGCAGTTTCTGCAGCTTCAGCCTTGAGGAGAAGGCTATTTTTATGGGGGAGGGCATGTTTGGGTCCAACACTAACCCCCTTATTTATGTAATAGGGTCGAGTCATAGTTATAGTTAGTTAAAGAGTCAATAAAGCCCATATTAATAATTGTAAGTGGTTGACCCGCATTTAAAGAAGGGACCACACTTAGTTGCAAATGGGCCATGGTATTAGATAGATGGTATTAACAAGAACCATGGTACTGACCCATGGTATTGCATGTATGAATCCTATATAAAGGATAGAGACTCCCCTTGAGGAGCGTCATGTCTTATTTTGTAATTGAGCCCAGCTCTATTGGAGGTTGCCCCCTTGAAGAGGCAAGTGAACATTGCTTTCCTTTCTGAATAATAAAATAGATGTTGTTATTTCTTATTGTTCTGTGTTTTGGGTATATTTATTCACATATTTGGTATTCTGGTATCTTCTTGCAGGTCAAGAGCATAACAAACTCAACCTTGACTACTACTTGATGGGCCTCTAAATTAGACATAAATTAAGGCCCATGCCTCTAATTTAAAACATACATTAAGGCCTATGACCATCCTTTAGCACATTAAACCTTTTTTTTTTCATTAGGTAATTTATTTTTAACTTTAATATATTTATTAGGAAGGTTTATGAATGATTGAATATTTGTGCCTAGTATTATTTATTTTTGTGGAATATTATGAGAATATTGGGAAAATTTTGAAGAGTTGGAGGAGGAGATAATTTAGGGAATTGTTCCCTACTACTGGAGGATCAATAATAAATAATAGGTCATCAAGATATTATGGAATTATGGCACAAATTGTTGAACTCCAATGATTGAGAAAATCTAGGAATGTGTTCCACTAATCAAGGGAGCAGATCCACCAATCAAGGAAGCAGATCCACTAATCAAGGGATTTCGGTGGGGAAAGCTTCCTCCATCCATGGGGAATGATTATTAATCATTTTTTATAGGTACCAAGTCGAATTTTCCTCTAGGGAATGATTGAAAAAATCTAGGAATGTGTTCCCTGCCATTTAATGCAAATTCCTAGTATTGGGGACTAGATCCACTAATCAAGGGATTTTGGTGGGGAAAGCTTCCTCCATTCATGGGGAATAATTCCTAATAATTTTTTTATAAGTACCAAGTCGAATTTTCCTCTAGGGGTATATTTTTCATTAGTGTTATTGTGGAGAGAGCTTATATTTTTGCAGCTCCAATGCATTTTCTTGCAGGGATGTAACTCTATCGATGAAAATAATGAAGATTTGTGTCATGTTCAGATTCTAAATCTTGTTCTCCTCCATAGGTATCTAAGTTTCCTTGGGCTTGGCCATCCTAGGAGCCTCAGAGACCTTTTGTATCATTTTCTTTCCTTCTTTTCATTGCATATTCACATGCATCTCTAGTTTTTATTTCTTTCTATTTCTACATTTAGTATTAATGATTTCTTGTTGTAGGATTGAGTTAAATGGTTGATGTAAGTTCTTTTGTAGGATCATAAGAATTATTTCATCCTTGGAAAATCTTTGGAAGTTCATAGGAATCATTGAGTTGCTTGGATTAATCTTCTTATTCCCAAATCTAGATTGATGGACCTCCTTTTAGCAAAGAACATTAAATTTTTTGCTATTTTTTAGAGCATGCTAACAAGCTTCAATCGAGTTGATTCCACTTGAATTATATCAAAAAAAAATTCTAATTCATAACTTAAATTACCCCACTGCATTTGCACTTGATTAGTTTAGGAATTGTTTAGATTTACTAGCTCACTAGTTCTCGAATTTCTAGATTTTCGACTAGTAATGTTTTTATATTTTTTTGAACGGGTTAACAAAGGTATTTTTGAGTGATTCCACTTGGAATGGGGACCTAAGACATCCTAGTTAATACCAAAATTTTTCCAATCCAATTTGGATTTTATTTTCTTGGTCACTCGATGAATTATAGTAAATCTCTACATCTTGTAGGAAATTAGGGGATCCTGTAGGAAATCATTGTTGCATCTTCTAGGAAAGCTTGTTTTGAGGTTGAATTGAGGAAAAAGCCTCTAGGAAGCTAGAAAAGGGTCCCTACTTGTCTCCCAAACCTTCTGACCATTCACCATCATCTTCAAGCCACCTACCATATCACCAAAAGAGATTAGCTTTCACACTCTCACATGAAAAGAAGACAAAAAGAAAAACAATTTTGTTTTATTCATTTACATGCACATCAGTAGAAGGTTTGATGGTTTGAATATGCATGCTTAGGATAGTAGGATTGCATATGTTAACTTAGAATTCTTTTGAAGCAAAGCCTCTTAGAAGTTAGTTAGAAAATGGTGTGTTTTAGCATTTGATTCCATTCTCTTTCCTTGTACTTTCTTTCTTGCAATAGGTTAAGGTTCCATTTTGAACATTTCATTTTCTGCAATTAGTTTAGGATTTGATAGAAAAGGAAGGACACATTGTATGCTACACATATAATGCCAATACCTCTTAAGTTTGTACAAACCTCGGGTTGATAATTAAAGTCGGTAGCCTTGGGAGTTGCAGCATTCTTGTTGCAATACCGAGGTTCATCACTTTTTGGTGCCGTTGCCAGGGAGGTGTCAAAGTATTTATTGTTTTTTTCCTTAGTTGATTAATTTCTTTTTATTTTTTTCAAAAACAAAAAAAATAATTTCATTAGGCATATTTGATTTCAAAAATAGGAAAAGTGCATTGAATTAGTGTTTTCATTCAATCATAAAAACAAAAAAATTATCCAACACCAACCCACCCCCTCAATTGATCACATGGTGCAGTAAGAGCCACATCACCATTCACTTTTGCAGGTAGAAGAAGAAGATGACAAGGAATGTAGAAGAAATGGATGGAGATGATGACAATGAGGAAGATCCTCTCGGATTTCCCATTCAATATATTGATGGTAGTGTGTACATGAAGAACATACCTCCCTCTTTTCTCCCGAAATTTCATGCTCTAAGGTCAGAGGATCCAGAAACCTTTCTCTTTGAATTTGAAATTGTTTGTAGATCTTATGGTTACTTATTAAAAACTCAAAAATTGATATTGTTTCCAGCAAAATTGAAGGATATAGCTCTTAAATGGTTCATGAATTTAGAAACTAATTCAATAAGATCATGGAATGATATGCAAAGGATATTCCTAGAAAAATATAAATATCATGATCTTAAAGAAGAAATCTTTAGAATGAATCAAAGAGAATATGAGAGTCTAGAGGATCTAATAAAGAGGTTCATGTATAATCTTAAGAGGGGAAAACTACATCATTTAGGATTCGACACACTAAAACCCTCTTACTTAGAACAATTAGGTATGAGTGGATTGATCTCCTTAATCTCATAAGTAGAGGTGATGTATATCAATTATAATTTGAGGAAATTTGTGAAACATGCAAACACATATCAAGAGGAAAAGCAAGGATAGGTAAATCAACATAAAGATCGGTAAGTCAAGCTAAACTTGGAATTTTTTTTGATGATTTTAAAATAGAAATTCTTAGCAATCTAACAAAATAGGTAGAAATGTTAATAATGCAAGATGAAGGAAAAGAAAATTATGATATTTGTGTTGCAAAATCACATGATGTTAAACATTGGCCATCATTACCAAGGTTGAAGAAAGTTCACCAAGAGGACAATAGAGCAAGTCAATTGCCAATGCATCAATGTTATGTAGCTTCAAGAGAACCATGGCAGCCTATTCAGCTAGATATGATGCAAGAGCCTAATTCACAATTTCAAGCTTATGAAAATCCACCTCGAAGTAATTGGAACACACTCTGTCCTTGGCAACATTGGCCATCTCAACCCCAAAACCAATCTTGGCAAGGAACTTATGGGAGCCATCCACAATATCCTCAATATTATCCTCAGTATTTTCCTCAATATCCTCCATACCAAACTCCACGTTATCCTTACCATTCACTTCCGCCACAACCACAACCCCATCCACATCCATCTCAAATATACACTCCTTCTCAACTACCTATACCACCATTTCCAAACCCACACATTGAAGTAGCTTAGCCCACTTACAATGCTGAGGTACAACACTTCCAAACAACTCCTCTTGAGCTCAATGATATTCACCATAGCTCAAGAGGAGTATTGCAAAAAAGAGATAATCTTGATATCACTGAATGACCACATCCAGAAGAAGAAGATTCAAATAAGAAGACCACAAAACCATGGGCTACGATTGATGAAGAGCAGACATCAAAATCAAAGATCGAGAGAACTCCCTCATGGCTACCATCAAATCCTGCATGTATTAAAGAGAACAATCAACAAAAAGAGGAATATTTGAAGGTCATGGTAGAAGAAGACATGAAGAATGATCCAAATTAGCAAGTGGACCAGGGTCATCACAACTATATTGAAAAATGGTTCCAAACAGTCATTAAGTTGCAGAAATACCCTCTTCTTCAATTGTGCTTGATATCATCAAAGTCAAATCATTTGGTCTCTCAAATTCAGGTAAATGTCAAAGCATACATCTCAAGCCTACACATCAGTTTTTCTATCATTTTGATGTGCACATGGCTCCATTGGAAGTATTCTTATACTTGAAAGTGATTTTGTTTTTCAAGTAGGGTAGGGTAGAAAAATAAAAATAAAAAATGAAAAATAAGAGGAAAAAAAAATCTCAAGTAAAAACCTCCTTTGAGGCGCCTCATATTGGCTCATTGATTAAAAACCTCCATGAGGCGGTCAATGGGTTGGGAAAAAAGAGAAAAAGAGAAAAAGAAAAACATCCTAGGTGAAATCCTCCTTTGAGGCGCCTAGGTAGACCTACTAGTTGAAAACCTCATTGAGGCAGCTAGTAGGCCTAGAAGAAAAAAGAGAAAAAAAATAAAACAAATCCTTGCTCCATGCATCTCTTTGATAAATGCATGTACTCTCCAACATCTGCAAGCAACAAGAACAAGTTGGTACCGAAAGGAAAATTAGTCAAGCCTAGTTAAAAGAAGTCAAATTTTGACTTTCTCCTACTTCGCTCAAATGCTCCAACAGGACCAAGGCCATGCCAATCCATCACCCTCATTTATTTTCACCATCCACCCATCATTCTCAAGCTTCTACCACTCATTTTCCTTGTTGTCCTAAAAAACTACAGGATGCTCTGTTTTACTACACGATACAAAAATACATAGAGTATAAATTTTTGTTATGCCATAACTTGAAAACCATGCATCCATTTGCCAAACTGTTTCAGGGGGAGATGCATATGGATGATGGTAACATGCTCAAGTAGTTTTAGCAAATTCCAATGCACGGTTTCTGAGAAATTGACCTCCATCACTTTAAGCCATTTTTGCATTTTCTCAATATCTGTGCATCCATTTAAAAATCTGTTTCATGGGGAGATGCATATGGATGATGGTAACATGCCCAAGCAATTTTAGAAAATTCTAGTGCACAGTTTCCATGAAATTGGCCTTCATCACCTTCAGCCATTTTTATTTTTCTCGAGATCCATGCATCCATTGACCAAAATTTTTCTCTAGGGAGGTGCATAATGATGACGGAAACATGCTCAAAAAGTTTCAGCTCAATCCAGTGTACCGTTTGGGAGATATGGACAAAACAAGTCGTTATCCTGTAAACCTACAGGATACAGGACAACACCTATAGGATTGCAGTGAGCAGTTTTAAAGTAGATCCAAAGGTCAAAGAAGCTCCTCCATAGCTTAGTAGTAGCATCAAGATCATCCACATCACCATCCAACACCTGCACATCAACATCAACTCAGCAGCAACATGCATGTCTCTCCAACAACCATTAGGTAGGTACAGGTATGCAATATTCTTGACCTCTTCGTTTGAGCATATTATAGTTAGAAATTCATTTTCAATGCATGAGAGATGAGGTTTTATAAGATAAAGATTGGTCAGTAGTCTCAGCCACCTTCATCTAGTTAATTGTAGCTCACTCATTCACTCATGCAATGTTGAAAAGTCAAATTATGAAGGGTAATGATTTCAAGGAATGAGGATAGTAGTTAAAAGAAGAAAGTTTTGCAAAGGAAAAGGTCACCACAAAACTCCAAGCCCTCCATCCACTTCACATTCATTCATCATTCATCCATCACATTTCATTCTTGAAAAGAAAAAAGAGAGCATCCTCTCCATTTTCATGAAATTTCCATTTGCAGGTCAGCAAGAAGGATGGTTAGAGAGCAAAGGAGGATCACAAAGAGACTCCTGTCACTCACATTTTTATTTTACCACTCATTACCATTCATTCCTCCACCATTTCTGTCATTTTTCCCACTCCTTTACTTCAGTTTACAAAGGGACTGTGTTCTCTACAGGATGATCCTGTAGGAATTACAGTGAACTAGAAATCCTACAGGAGGCAGTCCTAGTTCTCATCTAAAGGCAATTTGAAGGTTTTATAGGTGTCCAAATGGTGGGACAAGGTAGTAGAAGGTTGATAAGGATATGGAAGACCTTGCTAAACAAAAAAATATTCTAGAAATCACCTTGAATAAGGGCCAGAAAGCAAGTTGATGGTCTCAAGAAAAAATGATTTTTCTTTGAACAAATATGTTTTTGGGCTTGTCCTTGCAGAGCTTATAGCCAAGATTCTTAATGCACAAGAGAGAGGCCACCAAGGCCATGGATGAGGCACAATGATGTCACTAAGTTAATTAGACATAAATTAAGGCCAATGCCTGTAATTTAAAACATAAAGGCCTATGACCATCCTTTAGCACATTAAACCTCTCTTTTTGCATTAGATAATTTATTTTTAACTTTAATATATTCGTTAGGAAGGTTTATGAATAATTGAATATTTGTGCCTAATATTATTTATTTTTGTGGAATATTATGAGAATATTGGGTGGATTATGAAGAGTTGGAGGAGGAGATAATTTAGAGACTTGTTCCCCACTACTGGAGGATCAATAATAAATAATAAGTCAACAAGATATTATGGAATTATGGCACAAATTGTGGAACTCCAATGGTTGAGAAAATCTAGGAATATGCTCCACTAATCAAGGGAGTAGATCCACCAATCAAGGGAGCAGTTCTACTAATCAAGGGATTTCAGTGGGGAAAGCTTCCTCAATCCATGGGGAATGATTCTTAATCATTTTGTATAAATACCAAGTTGAATTTGCCTCTAGGGAATGATTGACAAAATCTAGGAATATGTTCCCTCCCATTTAATGCAAATTCCTAGTATTGGGGACTAGACCCACTAATCAGGGTACTTTGGGGGGGAAAGCTTCCTCCATTCATGTGGAATGATTCCTAATAATTTTTTATAAGTACCAAGTTGACTTTTCCTCTAGGGCTAGATTTTTCATTAGTGTTATTGTGGAGAGAGCTTGTATTCTTGCAGCTCCATTGTATTTTCTTGCAGGGATGTAATTCTATTGATGATTTGATTTTCTTGGTCATTCGATGAATTATAGTAAATCTGTACATCTTGTAGGAAATCAGGGGATCCTGTAGGAAATCACTGTAGCATCCTATAGGAAAGCTTGTTTTGAGGCCAAATTGAGAAAAAAGCCTCTAGGAAGCTAGAAAAGGGTCCCTACTTGTCTCCCAAACCTTCTAACCATTCGCCATCATCTCCAAGCCACCTGCCACATCACCAAAAGAGATTAGCTTTCACACTCTCACATAAAAAAAAAACAAAAAGAAAAACAATTTTATTTTATTCATTTACATACATAGCAGTAGAAGAAATGATGGTTTGAATATGAATTCTTAGGGTAGTAGGATTGCATACATGTTAACTTAGCATTCTTTTGAAGCAAAGCCTCTTAGTAGTTACTTAGAAAATGGTGTGTTTTAGCATTTGATTTCATTCTCTTTCCTTGTACTTTCTTTCTTGCAATAGGTTAAGGTTCCATTTCGAACATTTCATTTTCTGTAATTAGTTTAGGATTTGACTTCAGTACATGCACTCCATTACATCATGATAGCAAAGAAATGACACATTTTATGTTGTAGATATAGTGCCGATACCTCTTAAGCTTTGTACGAACCCCGGGTTGCTAATTAAAGTCGGTAGCCTTGGGAGTTGCAACATTCTTGTTGCAATACTGAGGCTCATCACTACTACAAGTTCATTGAAGGGGGTAGGGTCATTCCACAGAAATTTTCCATCCCAATATTCTTTGAGCTTGAGAAGGAAAGGGCAAGAACACATAGATGGATGCAAATTGCCAAATCCAAAGGAGTGGAGGACATAGGTCACATGGAGGAGAAAGTAAAGGAGATGAATAGAGAACTGAGCAGCCTGAGGGAGAAAGAGTCAATGATGAAATCTCAGTTGGATGCAGAAAACGCATGGTTAAGAGGAAAACAACAAGAAATAGAGAATCAATTGGCATCCATGGCCAGTCTATCCATAGAGGCACTGCAGTGCAGGATGCCAACTAAGTTCTATGAATTGTATCTTAAGGAATAGTGGTTGCAATTCCAAATAAAGGTTGTAGCACAGAGAGGTACTATGCCCTTCCCAGATTATAGACAATTCATTGATCTTTGTGATCAAAGAACATTGGAGGATAGGGCTAAAATGTTTGAGTTATACCTACATAACTTAGCCTTGATAGATCTGAATGTGTGGTACCCTAATTCAAAACTAGCAGACTTATAGTTGATGGCTTTGGCATCATGGATGAACTATGAGGAAGAAAGGACTGCAGAAATGAAGGAAATAATGGCAAGGGAAGAAACATAACCTCTCATGATAAGAGCTGAACAGTCAAATCCAATGGTTGTCATCAGCAACCATAACTTGATTGAAAATGCCCCTGAACTTGCACTTAGGTACCTTACTTCCCAAGTGCAAGCAATCACACACTTTGAGGACATGTTTAGGTTGTTAGGGGATGACAGCATGCAAGCTTTCCAAAGGAGATGGAAGACTCTGCCCTACAGCTTGAAAATCAGGGAGTACCATTCTCCTCAGGGAATGAGAGAAGCACTGATCAGGACACCCATGTAGAAGCAAGCTCTCCAAAGACTCAGAGTCAATTGAATTGGCTTGATACTCAGTCCACCACTTCTCTTAGGAATTTTGTAAGGAAGGAAGGAAGAGGAAGAAAGAAATAAGTGGGAGAAGATAGAAAGGAAGGCAGGATTCTATGCACGGGAAGAGGAAACTACAGTAGAAGCATGGGATGTCCGGGAGGCCACTAGAGCAATGAAGGACATGGATATTGATTTAGTTGCTTAGAGGACGAGAAACAATTTTAGTAGGGAAATGATGATGAGCTTAATCATTGCCTAACTATATGGACCTTAATCCACCTCCTAGCTTATTCAAATCAACTCTTCTCATAATTTATTACATATTGTGATTGTATTTTTCTTAATGAGATGAGTCAAAGTGAGATATTATGCCTGGTGGACTAATATGCATTGATTGTAGGCTTTTGAGAGAAAATGATGGAAATTTTGGCTAATTAAGGGCTGAAACTCAAATGAGACAAGGAGGAGAGATTGTAGGAGATAGATCCTCCTCATTTACTCCTCACTCATTCGTATATTCCTCCATCAATCACACTAGCTCCAAGTACAAGCAGCCAAGTCATGGAGATCAAAAGGCACTTGATCAAGTGACAGTCAAAGAGCTAGTTTATCTCGAGTTTGGGGTCCAAGCCTCCCTAGATTTAAGGAATTCGTTGGGGACTTCATTTGTATAAATAAGAAGGCCTAGGGCCTCATTAGGATTCAAATTTTTGCTATAAAAACACTAGTCATTTTCGAGTTCAAGACTTGTGGAAGACATTGTTATGTAATTTTCTATTTTCATAATGAGAATGAGAATTTCCTTGATCCAGCACTGAGTTGAATAAGAGGGATGAAGTGCTTGGGTTAGGGCCCAACCCTAGCAGTGAAGGATCCTCTTCTTGTATTTGTATGCTTCGTCAATTTCATAGATTAATAGTTGAATTGTCTTTAGAATTATTTCATTGCAAGTAGTTGTAGATTTGATTGGTTTGATTCCTTTTGTGCTTTACTTCAACAGTAGCTTAAAAGAGATAAAAGAACATCACAAAGCTGTCAGTAGGTGGATTTGGCCTCACTCCTTCCTTCAGGGATTATGGTTTGAGGAAAGAACCCATATACAACCCCAAAAAGATAGAATTCTAGTTTCTCATGGAATTTAGGGTTTTCTGTACTTAGGCCATCAGTCTTACATTAGATATCATCAAGGTTTCATATTATTCTACAAGTTTTCCCTCATGCATGAAGTAGGTAGCTAGCTCATGAATTTTTTTTTTCCTTATTTAATTAAAATCCTTCTTGTTTACATGATTTATGGATAAATGTCAATGTTTGATGCAGTGCAAGAGTTTTAGTAGTACATAGAGACTTGATGATCAGAAACCTCATCCCAAATTCATCCATCCATGATCATTCCTTTCTTTCATTAAAACCCTCACCAATTTAATCATTTCACAAGAATACTTCTCCAAGCTTGTTGAGCAAATCCAGCCATCTCCCAACTCTGCTTTTGAGTTCTGAAGTGGTCCTAGGAACACACTGGCCTCATTCCATCAACCAACCACCTTCCCTAAGCCTTCCATCACCTTCAACATCCCCCCTATTTCTCTCGATTTTATCCTGTAGGAATATAGGGGATCTTGTAGGAATTCAGGACATCTTATAGAATGCATTAAGACATCTTGTAGGTTGACTAGTAGTAGCCTGTTTTGAGGTCGAATTGTGGAAAAATCCAATAGGAAGCTAGAAAATGACCCCTACTAGTCTCCCAAGCCTTCTAACCATTCACCATCATCCCTAAGCCACCTGCCACATCACCAAAAGAAGTTAGCTTTCACACTTTCTCATGAAAGAAGACAAGAAGAAAAATAGAGTTATTTTATTCATTTACATGCATAGCAGTAGAATGTTTGATGCTTCAATTTTCATACCTAGGAAAATAGGATTTCATAAATGTTAACTTAGCATTCTTTTGAAGAAAATCCTCTTAGAAGTTAGTTAGAAAAATGGTGTGCTTTAGCATTTGATTTTCATTCTTTTTCTTTTCCTCATTGGTAATCAAGCTTCTTCTAAATCAATAGAAGTCTAGTTTGAAAAACCTTAGTGGTCTATCACCAGCTTAGAAGTTACAAAGAGTGGACCCATCACATTTACTTGTGTATACAACATTGTCACCTCCAAGTTTGTACGAACCCCAGATTGATAAAGTAAAGTTGGTAGCCCCAAGAGTCGCAACATTCTTGCTGCAATACCAGTGCTGATCATTTGTCTTCAAGAGTAATTGACACAAAATTGAAAGATATGTTATATTTATTTCATAATTATTAAAAAAACTAGGTTGGAATGACAACCTTGGTCAACTTTCTTCTTATTATACTATCAATTTTGAATGTCTAATAACTAATGTTGGAATCTTGTGGACAATGCCAATTTTGAGGTAAGGATGATTGGGAATGACTTGAAACCATTTCTTCTATGTTATCCTTCATGATTATCCAAAATAAATAATTCAAGAGCCAATTTGAAAATTACTATAAATTTCCTTTTCTAAGAGCTATGCTTTTCCTTGATTTTGATCCTATCACGAAAGGAGCAAGATTAGGGAAATTGTTGTTTTCCTTCAAATAAAAGGAAGAAGGTCATACAAACATGTAGTGAAGGCTAAGTGATTTCCTCTTCGTATTCTTGCATTTTAGTTGTTAGAATACCACTATGATTGATGAAAACTACCCTACAATATGGGTGGAGATTTGATGTCTTTGGAACTCAATTATCAATTTATTAGTCCAAGGTAATCATGATTTGGAAATATTTGTATCATATAATTAATTTAACTTGTTATGTCTCCTTGTTGGACTAAATGTAATAATTATTAATGATGAATATTATTTGAATATTTTATTGTATTTGTCCCTCATTTATAGAATGATATGCAAGGACAAAGTGGACTCAAGGGTCTTCATTTGACTAAGTTAAAGTGAAATACAATGATCTATTTGAAGAATATCCAGGAAATTTGAAAATGTAGCAAAATTAGTTGAAAAGTATTATGAAATAACATTCACTGCAATGCTTGGTAACTCTTAGTGTGAAGTTCCTAATTGGGATTAATTTTATGATCCCTATATATTGAAAGGTTGGGCTAAAAATTTGACCATTGGTCATTTCCCCATAGTCAATGACCTAGATTTGTATATAGGAGTTGAATTCCTCTTCTTTAGTATGACCTCATTCATATCATGGAATGTGGATTCATGAACCTTTCTTTGTAAGGATAAGTGTCATTTGTAATTGTAGGATTATGTCCTATTTATGGGAAGAATTTGGTCTATGTTTGACTACTAGTTTCTTGGTTCCTTTTAGACTAAAGGATTCCCAATTATAGGGACCTTTATTCATGACTTGAGTAGGAAATTATTATAATCCTTCAATACCTAAATGTATAGGTTCCATTATGATTTAAAGTGGTATTTTTAGCTTTAAATATGGAACCTAACCTCTCTCTTAGTTTTCCAATGAGTATATACAAATGGGTATAATTTTATGAGTATTTCCTATGGCCTTGGAAATTGACCATGTACAAGCCATCACTTATTATAGGAAACATACCACGTGAGTACCCCTTTACCATGTAAATTGGGCCTTAAAAGTTATCTAAATAGTGTTAATTCACCCATTGTAAAATGTCCTTGATGTAATGATTATAGTTATTGGGCTAGCCACTTAAGCGATTTGAAAGCACTTAAAATTATGTCAGTTTAATGATATATCACATGATTTCATTGATTGGAAGGAAATAGAAATATCCCAAATCCAATGGGGTATAACGATGACCGTAATTAATGAATTCAATGTTATTTTTCTAAGAAATTTATCTCTAAGCACAATATGGGTAAGAGATAGATACTTATCAATGAGAAATTGAGAATGTATGTGACATGAGGAAGGGAAAAGGCCTCATCTTTCAGAATTCAAGACTAGAGAATGATATGGGGAAGAAACAATGCCTCATCATAGAAGATCAAGATTGTAAAGAAATATGGGAAAGAGATAGATCCTGTCATTGCGAAATCAAGATTGTAGAGTGATATGGGGAAGAGATAGAGTCTTATTATTGAGAAATTGGGGTAGAGTGATACATGGAAGCCAAATGCCTTATCACTAGAAGATCAAGATTATAGAGGCATATGGGGAAGTAATGGAGCCTTATCACTGAGAAATTGATATTGTAGAGTGATATGGGGAATTTTAGAATAATTATTTTAGGTCAGTACTATGTCACTTGGGAAAGGCCATTAGATCATGAGTAACTTAAGCCATAAAGAAAATGAGGCAAGTAAGGAATCATGCCAAATAGCGAAGTGGAAAATGATGAAGTCTTACATTCATGAAGGTTACCAATACCATAAATATTGGAGAGTGTAATGCAATGTGGGCCAAGGCATTGTTGGAATCATATAGGTATGCATTCATGTAAATTGTTAGGGGAAGGAAAAATCATAGCTATACTTTATGGGGATCATAAATTGATACATTGGCCTCAAAATTTGGTGAACTCAATGTCACTAGAAATAGTAATGGTAGTATATGAAGTGTGCATTGATTAAACCCATAAAAAACTATAAATATGAAAATTTTCTAACCACGTCTCTTGGAGGGCATCTAGGGGGTTGGGTTTGTTATAGGGAATTTGTTCCACCAAATGGAGAGATGAACCTTCTTGTGTAACTACAATTCCTAGATATTTTTATTAGTGTTGAAGTTTCATTACCCAATTTTTTTCTTCAAATAGGAATTCAAGAAATAGATACCTTACAATATTTCGCAATGCCAAACTCGCCAAAGAATTTATTAAATTTAAGTGGCATGGAAAAAATACAAATTATATGGTTTCCAACCACCTCCCATCTAAATTATATCCTCACAACAAATGAAGAAAATAATTTGAAAATTGGAACCAACTTATGTGGCACAACATAATCATATAAATATATTAGTGTTAGAATTTGTCCACTCCCAACACCTAGAGATTCAAGGTCTAATCCAAAAAAATCAGAATTTGTTTTAAGACCTACCTTTGTAGTTTCCATTAAAAAGAAGAATTGAACATGTAATTGAGGTAAAACTCAGTTTGGAACCTATAAACATCAAGAATTCCCTTAAAACAAAAATAGAGAGACTAATTCTAGATATATTAGGTTGTGAAGTTATTAGGAAATGTAAAAGTTTTAGTAAAAAAGAGGATGGATATTTTAAGATATGTATGCATTACCAAAGTATAACAAAATAATGATGAAGAAAAAGTTTCTCGTTCTATTTATAAAAAAAATCTTGCAAGAAATACATGGAGGAAAATATTTTTCAAAACTATATTTGAGATCATGGTAATATCAAATCTGGATGATGTTAGAATAGGTTGTAAATATCACCTTCTAAGATTATGAAGGACACTATAAATTCAATGTGATGCCACTATAACAATTTACCATTTTAGTAATAGTTCAGGCTTGCAATGGTCTTTCCAAACCATACATAAAATGCATTTAAAGGCTTTCAAGGCAAATTTTGAAATTTATCCCTAAAATTCATGAGAATTGAGGTTATAGAGGTAGTTCCTACAAAACCATTGTTAAAAATTCAATTCTCATGACTCTAAGGGGACATTTTGAAATCCACTCCCAAGAATCATGAAAATTTAATTTTTGGTGATTTTTTGTATAAAAACATGTCCAAAACATCGATTCTCATGATCTTTAGGGGTGGCTTTAAAAAAAATCATGTCACAAAATACTTCCAAAGTTCAATTCTCATGAATTTTAGTGGTTATTTATAAAATGATGCCCCTAAATTTATTTTATAGCACCAATTTTGAATATCACAAATACAAATAATGAGAATTAAACCCCTAGATACCTCATAATTAACCCCTAGGTATCACTAATTAATCATTAGTAACCCATAATTAATCCCTAATTGCTCGTAAATGACCCCTATTACCCTAATTAAAAATTAATCACCCCTAAATGACGACAAGTTACCACTAATAAACCCTTGACTACAATATAATTTACCCTAAGTGACCCATAATTACCTTTAAGTAACAATTAATTATCCATAATTACCTCATACTTGAATCTTATTTACCTCATAAATTATCCCTAATCACCCCTAATAAACCCTTAATCACTACTAATCATCCCCAATTAAGGACCTCTAATTACCGTTGCTAGACCACTAGTTTTCTTTAAATAACTTCTAATTAGTTAACCCCTAGTTACCCATATTTTCCCATAATTCGCCCCTACTTACCATAATTAAACTCTAATTACCCCATAAATTAACCATTTATTAACCCCTCATTATCACTAATTACTTGCTAATAACCACTAAAAAACCCATAATAACCTTTATTTAACTGTTAATTACCCATAAAGTAATGTTAATTGACTCATAATTACCCATAATTGGCCCATAACTCTACCTTTATACTATGAACCACTGACTCTACCCAACTTGAATTAGATCTTTAATCCATGCTTTGACATGCTGCACAAATTAGATCCTAATGCTTTGGTCCTTAGCATTAAAACATGGTTTGGACCTTAATATCCATCCTTATATTGTAATGATCAAAATGATACCAACTCGTATAAAAATGATTCCTACTATAGTGTATGCATGATGGATGAGGCCCCATGGATAACCCATGACCCATAAAGGAAAAAGAAGGCCTAAGAACTATGGTTTTAACTCAAATCCACAAATTAGTCCTTGATATGCATCCTTAATAGTTGACCAAACTTAAAAATATTTCACTTATACCACGTCTACAAAAAATACTCCCTTTATAAGTTTGTGTGGTGGTTCAAGGCATACACATGGTGTATGAGCCTTGAAATAAATAGTTATAATGTAATTTCCTATTTTTGGCCCTGAACCATGGTTATAGGGCCTTATAGCCCATTATCATGCACTAAACTTTGGAGGGGTTCCCATATAATTTTTATAGAAAAAATATTCCTTCATAGGGACTATTAGGTGTTATACAACATTACACATGGTGCCCAATCTCTTCAAGAAAAAATATAGGGCTTGAGACTTATTGTTTAGCCCCAAAATATGGTTTAGATATCCATTCCCATCCTCGATACAACACTCAGTAAATATATGCAGATCTGTCTCTTCAGTTAATTTTTTGGGCTTGTGTGATACTTAAATGCCATATGCATGCTCAATGATGATAAAATAAATAATCATGTATGAAGATCCTATTTATCATCCTTAACCAATGGTTTAGGTCCTTATTACCCATAATGTTGTGTAAGGGTTTCATATGCAAGGATAAATCCTTAAAGAAATAGTTTTGATAATTGGATCCTTTTATTGAGGAATATTATTCCTCTGCTTATACTAATTGATACCCTCATGTTACATGTTTTTCCATTGATGGATGGGTTTGATAGTTATAGTGTTGTATTTTTGGCTTGCGCCTCTGAACTAATTCTTGATACAAAAATCCTATATTGTATTCATTGTTTAGCGTAGAGAAGTACATGTGTGTACCATTCGCATATTAAAGAATTTTTAGGTGGTAGATCAAGGTAATCAAAACTTACTTGAGGTACATAGTTGACTATCATAAAGGGAGATTTTCTTAGTCATTCAATGTAAGTATTATAGTGCAAAATTATTCTAGTGTGGATATGTTTTCTTTTGGGGTAGAAATAAAGATACAACCTTAAGCTTATCAATGTCGGATTGTGAACACTAGGAAGAATGGTTTCATGGAGTTGCATTTAGAATTAATCAGGAGAGTGTCATTCAATTTGGTAGAGTTTTAGTGTTATCAGTTGCAGTATAATTATGTATGTACAATCATAAGTATAAGTTTTAGTGTTATCAGTTGCAGTATAATTATGTATGTACAATCATGAGGATTCAAGGCCTTTGAGTTGAAATATTTAATTCATTCCACAAAAAATGGTTCCACTCAAAATTATCAGAACCGTGGTAGTAATTTTTGTTCATTCAAATTGTACTAGAACTATAAAATATGGCTTTCAGGTATGCATCAAATAGTGGAAAAGTCTAGACTTATGTTAGTAGTACAATATATTTTTAAGTTATATCAAATAAACAAGGTGGATTATGGGTTGTTATAAAGTTATTCCCTTTAGAAACAATTAAAAAGGTACCCACAAAAAATACAAGTGCTAATTATTTCTCAGTAATTCTTAGTTTAGGATTTTAATATATGTTCTATTATGTGATTTTATCAAGCAAGCATGAGGAATTCTATAAGGGAATGTTCGACCATCTATGTCACCAAGCTTAATCTTTGATTAGACACTTTGCGGTTTTTGATGTACCATATTAATTTTTATAGTTTCTTGAACCTTAAAGAAAATTCTTCTTTATATTTTCCTTTTGTGATTGACAATTTTTTCTAGATAAAGATTCAAGAATTTCAAATTTTTCTATGAGAGATAGTTTCTTTGCATCTTCATTCAAGCAAGAATCCTTATAATTCATATATATTTGAGAATCTTTAGAATCAACTGGTCCTGATAACATTTATTCTACATCAAATATGAATTATTTTACATGGTTATCATTTCATATACTTTCTTATAATCCTTATTATCATGTATCAATGGTCAATAGATTCTTTCAACTTGAAATGAATCTTGGGATATGTGATCATATAAATTGAAAAGAGATGTTATCATTACTAAGGACTCATCCATTTGATTATGCTCTCAAGGACTAAAGATTATATTAAAAGATTTTAAATTTTGAGTGATTTTCCAAACTCTTGTAGCATAACACTTCAATTATTATTTCTTAAAATTGTATTTATACTTGTATTGATTTAATATTAATTCAAAATATCCTTTCACAACTAAAATTTTTATATGCATTTGAATGGAAAGAATCGATCCTTGAGTTAATGCCTCATTATTAATATAAGGAAACTATAGTCTAAAAGCATAAGGATAAACCTGATATTTTGGAATTACAAATACAATCCTAACTCTAATTCCAAAACTCAAACAGGAGCCATCAAATGAGATCCTCCAAAATCCTTGGAAGTAATTTGATTCATAATTTTTAGTTTATTCCATTTTGAGACAAATATAATTTCCTATTCTTAAATCTATGTAATTATAAACAACATTTAATCATTTTTTCTCAAAGGATATAGGTTTCCTTTGTTCCCTCGGAACTCTAGAAAAGGTTCTATCTTTGTTTGGTAGCATTAGACAACTTGCATCATTCATGATATAACCCCAATATAGAAACCCAATCATGACCAAGAACAACTCCACACATGGTTGGAAGATTTGCAACTATTATAGTGAACAATATAGTAATGTGTGGCACCAGACGTATCCATGCACAAAAATCCTTGATTTCACCATAAGTAGGGACTTTCCTTGAATCAATAGCATAAATAATTTCTCTAGATGCATATTATCTAACGCCTAAGGTCAAACATTCCATTATTGAAAGTGTTTTCCTTGATTTTACCCAATGGAAAATGGACTACTATCACATACATTGCACATCCGGATGTTCCAGATTTCATGATTATATTGTTTTTCATCCATATTGACATTGTGGAAAAAGTGGAGGAATCATCTAATGGGACCATTTTAGTAGTGGTACCCACTTTCGCAAATTGGGGTCTAAAACCTTTTGGGAGCAATTTTAGGCATTAAAGGAATTTTTTTGGGGTTAAAACTTTGTCGCTCTATCCTTCACCTTTTTCTCGTATTTTTCACAGATGCCTTTCCAATGACACAATAATTGTCTCAATTGGAGTTAGTATGCAAAATTTATGCCACTCGGAAGTTAACCTTGTCTTTTTACCGTGATAATTCGAGAGGATGTAATGTAAACCCCCATTACTCATGGAAAATAGCCTAGAAATATCATAATGAGGAAGAGGATTATAGAAAATTCAATGTTGTAACTCTAATTAACAATTGAAGGAGTCAAAGCTAACCACTAGTAGGCTATTGAGTTGTGTTATAACCAAGCTGCTAAGAGGAAAAGGGGTTCCATTCTTTCCGAGTGCGTTTTCTTCCATGAATGAGTACAATAGCTAAGAGGGACAGGGAGAGAGCTCACAAATATTATGTGTGCAGTGTAGTAGCCTACAATCCATAGGCCTTACTTCTTTGTACTTAAAGCAGTTTTTATTTATAGAAAGAGAGCAGAGCAACCTCACCTTCTAGTTGGGTTATCTCCTAAAAGGGTTTCCCAAGATATATCTTGTGTCAATTATGGTTTTATATTTTTTACTTTTTAGTTCTCTTTTTTCTACAGAATTATATTTTTCATGCATATGTAATAAACAATAATTAATAAATCTAGAAATCTAAGGAGAAATAAACGCTTATAGGATAAATTTTTTATTTCCTAATATATTTTAGTAGATCTATTGTAATGAATTGTCTAGTGGAATATCCACAATAATTTACGGATCATATTGGTATCAAATCATGTTTCTTTGGGTATATTATGGGGATTAATAGGGTATCCATATCTGTTAATCGAAAAGTGAAAAAACCAAGTCATGGTTGTTGAATTTATGAATAACCCTCCCGACCTTGTAGAGTAGAGATTTTCATGGCCAGAAGCACATGTTGCAGATATAAACCATAATGTGAACCTCCTCATGGAAGCCCTTAAAAATAATCTTGGGCTATTAAGAGAAGATGGGGGTTCTAATGTAGAGGTGTATTTATAGGGGAGATCACGAGTCAGGAAGAAACATAGAAGTAGTCGAAGAAAGAACCCAAAAAAGATCAACCTATTTCAAGTGCCATGAATCATTCACAACCCATGTTGAAATGAAAGTGAAGGTCAATATGGAGCTTGTTACACAAAAATATCGCCACCTTGATTATTTGCAGTCGGTATGGGTCTATCACCACCTATACCAGCTTCCTAAGCAAGTCTCAAACCTCAGCTCTTCAAAACAAGCTTTAGAAATGAGAGAAAGACATCAAAAGCAATGTAACTCTGGTTCCGCACTTTCTCTCACTTTTTCCTGCGGGCCCGCACCTTTTGTTCAGGATATCTGCGTACTTATACGCTTTGTATGTAAAGGGGAGGGTGCGTACCCTGTGAAAGTCAAAAGGCGCAATTTTTATCTTAAAAAAACTCACTTTGGGTTAATTCTAGAGGTTTCTAGAAGGATTTGTTACGTGGATTGTTCGCTCCAAGTGGTTCATGCATCCCATACAAGGAGGAACTAATCCCTCGTTGGAGGAGCTATCCCTTTGAAGGAGGACTCTATCCCTTTGAAGGAGGAGCTGGTAACTGATCTCCATTGCACTATAAATTGAGGCATTGGGTCAGTGGCCAGGGAGGTTAGAAGCTGAACTTTTGAGGGTAAATGCTAGTGAAATCAAGACTTCCTATTTGAGCTTAAGAGGAGAGATCACATACCTTTTTGGCCCCATTAGGGAGTGAGTGAAGCTTGTCAAAGTAGAGGAGACTTCTTGTTGGACCCTGGAAGGAGCTTGTACAGCGTCAAGGCAAAGGTTGTAAGGTTCTTTTCTTTTGAATTAATACAATCAAGCTCATTTTTCTCAACAAGTATCTTATGCTATTTGTTTCATGGACTCCTTGACTTTCATGTTAAATATGTTTTATAATATTGGTTATTCAGGTGCTATTTAATCGTTTGCCTTGTTTGTGCTTGCAGGGTTGCGACAAAGGAACTTACTTGGATCAAAGGAGCGAAGGCATCTCCGAACTTGCGTTGGACATGAGGTAGGCCTTAAACACATTTGTTTGCCATTATTTGTAAAGTGCATTTAGAGAAAGATAGTGTCTGGTTGGTTTGCTTGTCATTAGGTCTTCTTTAGATTCTAGGAAGGTCTACCTTGTCCGCAAGATCGACTCATTCCACATGACAAAATGGCGACTCCACTGGGGACTTGATTGTTTTCCTTGTTTTTCTTTGACTTGAGAAACTTTCCTTTTTGTTTCTGTTTTTGGCTTGTTGTGTGTGGCTTTGGGTGGACTTAGTGGATTTAGATTTGTTTTTTACTTTTCATTACTTTGGTCGAAGTCCGCAGTCTGCACGTGTATCACAGTGCGTACATGTACGCACTTTTACCTTGTGCACAGAGCGTACTCGCACCTGGGTAAGCTCTGCACCTGCGTACCCTGCTAAATTTTTGAAAATTTTGACTTTTACTCTTTCAGTTAGTTTTATTTTGTTTTTCTAGTGGTTATCCTCTGCCCATACCTGCATGTGACTGGTTGAAATCTTTCCTTGGTTTAATTTCATTAGCATTAGGGTTTTAGGTGAAATTCCTAGGAAGTTTTGCTTGTTGGGTTTGTTTTTCGATTTGGTTGTGTAGTGGCTCTAAGCTTAGAGGCTGTAGGGACTTCAGATCACCTTAGTGTCTACCAGTCTTCTTGTGAGTCTGACCATTTATGAAATCTCCCCTTGTTGAGAAATCCGCTTTGAGATTTCTCTTTACAAAAACTTCGAAAAGCTTGTGTTTGAAAGTTTGGATTTTCATTTTAAAAAGGAAAACAAAATTGGTTGTTCTTGACTTATTTGTGATTCTGGACAAATTAGTCCTTGGTTTGCTTGTGACCAAGTAAAACATCCTCAAAAAGACTTTTTGTGAGCTTTTTACTTCAAATAGGGTTTCTTAGTTTGTAGGTCTTAAGTTTGCTTTATTCAATAGTTTTATCAAAGATTTGCTTTAGTTATAGTTTTAAATGTTTTTTAACAAAAAATGAAAGGTCTCTTTTGAAAAAGTTTGTTCTTAGTAGCATTTGAGTTTTCGAATGAAAGGAGAACTTCTTGTGGAAATAATTAGCTGTCTCGTTTTTGAATGCCTTGAAACGAATACTCTTCTTTTGATTTGATCGTTAAAGAAAGATTTGTGTTTTTAAGTATTTGCATCTTCCAACTCTTTCCTAGCTAGAACTTCATTGAAGAGAAAAGATTAGT
>APFE030391224.1:19161-63426 GCA_000404065.3 Pinus taeda | reverse complement strand
ACAATTTTATTTAAAGAAATAAAGTAATTAAACATAATAAATAAATAAAATCATTTTATTATGATATAGATATGCAATTTGTTCCATACTTAAGATGGAGTTGACATATAACATGTGAAGATAATAAGATTGATACTACATGATGTGTAATTCATCTTATACTTAGTTGACATGTAATATTTAAAACAAAAATATATTTTATTGTCACATATATGTAATTCTTTCAATTTTTAATACGAATTTGTCTTGTAATTTTTTTAATAACAAATCTATTTCTCTGTAGAAAGAGAGATATGTTCTAGAATGTGAATCACAAATAAAATATTTATATCAACTATGTATATATTATATAAAACCTTAAAATAGAAAATGTATTATAATTATTTTTTTTAGTGTGTCTCGCTTAAAACCCAATAGATTCCATTTTAACTCTAATATTTCTCGAATTTTTATATTAATAAATATTTTCATACTGAACTATTTTATCCCTCTCAATACTTCATAAGTTTAAAGTAAAAATAAATCTATTCCAATTATGAACCTATCTTCCTAACGTATTTGATTATAATAATACTTAATTATATTACTTGTAATTTATTTTAATATATATAATAATAAAAAGATTAAATTAATACATTTTAAACACTGTTTTTAATTTATATATCTGTTTCTCGGCATAGTTTATTTTATTTGTATGCCCACCTACCTTGAAATAATGAAATTACATCAAAATATTGAAAATCTTCTGCAAAATGGAAAATAAACTCATTCGATACTCCGTCCTCTTTATTATAACATATGCATTTCTATCAAGTTAGTACTCCAATACCACTTGAATTTTTTTTGTTAAGAGATTATGAACTATGGGAGAATAATTTTTTTCTTAAATTTTTTGGTGTATCAAAGAAAATATTATTCATTGTTTTATGAGGCATAAATATGTTCATAGTTATAAAAGTTTTTTGAAAATTTATATATAAAAAATTGTCATATTTAAAGGTTGAGACCTTTAGTTTTAATTTTAAAAATAGATATATAGGAATCGATTCAATTTAAAATTAAAAAATTCAATTAATATTTATTATATATCTATATATATAACTAAATATTACATTGATATATGTCTAAATTGATATTTATATTATGTTTCATGTAAAAATTGTTTCACATAATTGTTGCAATCTATAATTACATCTTATTTTTCATTACTCTTAATATAAACTAGGAAGTTGCATTGATCATTTGAATACAGAAGTATGGAAAGAGTAGTTCGAAGACATGTAAGAGTTTATTCATTCTTCATAAGTGTAAGAAAATAAGTGCAAGAGATCACAAGTGTAAGAAAATAAGTGCAAGAGAATATTATGTAGTGAGATTATTTTTGTTCCAAGAGAATATCATGTAGTGAGATCATTTTTGTTGCTAGTAAGTGTATAATGGAACAATATGTAAAACAAAAAATAAGTTAGAGTCATTTTTTACATCATTCAATGAGCATAGTTAAAATTGTTTGTTGTATCTATTTTTTCTTTCTAGCGAACATGTAGTACTATAATGTCTTTATGGAGAATAATTTTTCATGGTTAGAAATGTTACATAGAATAAAAATAGTGTTTGGTTTGTTGTGTAGTTATGTTTTATATGACATTTGTTTTAGGCTAGGATGTAAATTGTGCTGTGTATGGTCACCAATAGTGTACTATACAATTTTGTTCGAGGTATTTCAAATAACAATGTTTGAACATTTTCCATACTGAGATGAACATTTCTTATCAAATCTATATGGACTAACAAAAGAATTACCAATAATAAAAGTAGGTTTGAATGGAGTTGAATATCCATTTTCTTCTATTAATGCACTTCCATCCTATTTACATGACATTAAAATCTATATATTGAGGAATATAGTATAAATATTTTTAATAAATATCTATATAAATTTGGAGATGAATTTGTATGTTTATACAGGTAATACTGGTGAAACTAGTTACACTTAAACTTGTATTGAGTGTGTCCAAAGCTCTATTATAAATTTGATTAATTTATGTGAAAGACAATTTATTTTGCATCTCGTGTCTTCGTTATAGTTTTAAACAATATAAGGACTTTACCTTTTTGCAATTCTTATTTCATTCAAATAAAGAAATGGTCATATGTTTCCATCCATTGCAAATGTTCTATGAGATATTATAATAGTTATGTGTTGTGATTAAATGCATACTATTATTTATCAGTTTAGGTAATTAGATATACAAATGTATTTCCTTGCTTTGTCATTGGTTCAATTATCATTTTTTATGTATAGAATTTATTGCAACCCGAATATCCAATCAAGTATAATGGCAACACCAGTGGTTGAGATTAGGTACATATCTTTATTTTTTGCAAATTGTTTCATTTTGGTCTCTAGTATACAGTTGTATTCTTCACAAATTGGAGGCATTGTTTATATAATGCTTGATTCATCGAACTGAATGATACGATTACGATCACCAGGATCGTAAGTGACTTTTTTTTTTTTACTTTAAAGTTCATAATGCATAGTCCACGATGAGTTCGAATTTTTTTCTCGTGTCTCTGAATCGGGTGAGAAGGGATAGTGAATGTAACTATGATCATTCAATCTACATATGTCATACTAGCACATAATATTTTGCACGTTATATTTTCCTGGTCCATTTTTGTGTTATGTTATACCATTATGTTTCTAATAAAGACTTTTTGTGTCCTGCGATTGTTCATGCGTTATATTGTTATTATATTTGTATTTGTAAACTTGAACTCGTAAAAATTATTTATACAAGAAAAATGAATATAGGGAAAGTTTATCAATTTTATTCGTGTATTAATCATCTAAATGAATTACTTGGTCAAGGAGGAGAAGGATTCTCATTAATTACAAAGGAATAATTATTGAATGATATGTATGGATCTTGGGAAAAAACCAATAAGAAAGTAGAAGCCTATGGACTATATCTGGGACTTTCATTAGCTCATCAAAAAGAAATTAAGGAAATGAATATTCTAGGTGTTTCTCTCTTGGTCATAAAACACATAAACTCAAAATATTTAGCCTATAATAACAAGTTAAATCATATTGTCAAGAGAGCCCTTGGCATGCTCCGTCTCTTTGAGAATCTATTTTTTTTTCACATTCTAAGATGCATAAATAAGGATGTGGATATGCAAGACAATATGACTTTTCAAATGAAAGAATATTGCAACAAGGTTCATGAAATTGATGGTCATTTACCCATCCCTTAAATATTTGCATGAAATTCCAAATTTTGATGATAAATTTCTCCTTCTTCAATAAAGATCCGACACAAAAGTAGCAAATCATGGTCAAAATTTTCATTAAGCCCTATTGTATCTCCTTCCCTCCCCTTGTGTGAATTCATCCTTCCTCCATGTTTTCCCTAATCCCATCCCCCCCTCCCCCCCGCCATCCACATCACCCTCCTCATCACCCTCAGTTTGAACCCCTTCTCCTGACCACCTCTCCCACTCTGTTAATATCCACACCCTCACCTCTCTTCTCGCCCCCCTGCCCCCATCACATCCTCCCTCCCTATTTGTGCCCCCTCTCCCTTCCCATCTAGCATCATCTAAATATTTCACTTCCTACTCACTCGTCTCATAGTTGCAATCCATAGCAGGTCACGCTATTTGGCACAAAGGAAAATTTAAGTGTTGGAACTCTAAAAGTCATTCCTTGTATCTGAGTGAGTATCATGAATAATGAAGCTATCACCATGTGAAATTCCAGAGAGACAGAGCCTCATTTACTTCCATTGGCATGGATCAAATGGCTCGCTCGTGTGACGGTTAAATTTGTTAAGGAGAAATTCATTTTAGACATTAGGGAAATCATGGTTGAGCATTGGGATCATTTTGGGTTTTTTTTGGGTTCTTAGTTCCTTCTCATCATTTGTGTTCCTCGTAAAGATTTCAAAGCCTCACTGTGAATTGCGCTAATTTACACTTTGCACCATTTTCTTCTCGATGATATCGACTCTGGCTCCTCGGGCCATTGATGCTTGAGCTCAGGTAGGGTGGCAGGTCATTTTGAAATGATGTGGGAGAAGTTACCCCATATGACCTCATGCTCCCCTCATGCCTATGGGTCCTTTGATATAAAAGGCAACTGTAAGAGTGGGCTTGGAAAAACTTCAAAAGAGCCTCCTGCAGTAAAGAGAAGAGGCTTCTATAATGCAAGAGAGGTACATGGAGAAGAACATAAAAATATGACAGCTCGAAGATGAGGTAGATGCTCTACAAAGTAAAATCGATGATCTCTCAATTCAATTGGCAATGCAGAACTTCCAGACAACAAGATATAATTCAGATCAACCTAAACTAACCAACTAACTTTGATGACTAGTGTACTTATTTTGTCTATTTTCCATGATGAATTGTAAATGTATTTTGTTACTATGATAGTTCTGTAAGGCATACTCTAGTAAATATGTAATCACTCAGTTGCTTTTTGAGAGGAAAATAGGCTTGGACAATCTTTCCAGACAATGATGCCCATTGATGTAAATGTATATGAAATGTAAAACTCTTGTACTTTTTGTCGTGATTGTGTGCATATTAATAGAAATATATTACTCTTTCCTATTAAAAAAAACAATCTAAATGGACTTTATTTCTTAGATTTTTATAAACCTAAATTTTAGATTATTTATGTTCCTTTTTGTTGGTTCATTGACTGGTGTTATAATTTCTATTGAACTTATATAATGATCATTTATGATATTAACAATTTTACTAGCCCCCTAGAGATAGCTCAATTGGCAAGTGATATGAAAATGAAGTCTTATGTATCAAGAAATTCAACGTTCAAGTCCACTTCTCTTACCTGTGTCTCTAAAAGGGGCATACACAAGAACCTAGGGTTACGATAGTAGTGGTTGGAATCGACCATGTCTCGCATGAGTATGGACTGACCAAATTGTTGATTCCTCTAACAAAAAAAAAAGATAACAAATTTATTATGGCATGGGTCAAATCAAGCAAGGTTTCAAAGGTAACGAGAAGAGAATAAATGCAATGAGAATATAATGTATGGATATTTTTTATTTTTATTATGTCTACAATGTCTATCTAGGGACACTTTCTTCACTTATCCTAGTTTTTCTCATTTAAAGATTTGTTAATTTACTATGTGATAAACAAGTGCACATAAAAAAAATTCTATTACTTTTAAAACTTTACTTTAAAAAAGTAGTTATTTATGCTAAATATGTTCTCAATGACTAGATAATAGTAAACAATACTGACAAATTTGGCCATATATCTATTTTTTTAATTTAAAACGAAAACATTTTCTTGACAATCACAATAAACATAACCTTTTGAAGCTTGTTGTTCAATTTCTTCTTTTGTGTTATTTATGATTTCTTAGCCATCTCTAGTTATTGTTTTTATTTTGATGTTAGAAATGCACCTAAAGAAATATAAATGAATGTAATACATTATGTGAAACAATATGTAATATACAATAATAAAAGGTTACAAGTAAGATGCAAATCACAATAGAAAGGAAATAAGTAGAACATATTCCTTTCAGTTTAATGTTCCACAATAGTGTTTTATTTTGATTTTTATTTTTGGAAGTATTGTTACTTGTTTTTATATAATTTTCACTAAACATCATATCTAATTACAAATAAAAGAATTAATAGAGTGCAATAGAGTAAATTTATTTTATCCCTTATTATTTCTTGAGTAATGTATATACTTTGCAAGTTTAGTGAGAGAAGAGAATGATCAAGAGCTCTGTGTCTTTTCTCTACAACTAGGGTTTCCTTAGATTTCATCAAGCATTCGATTATAGGCACAACAAGCTTCAAATGGATTGGGATTTCCTAGCCTTTCCATTTCTTGTATAGCCATGGTGATTGTGGGTTTAATTTCGTTGTTTATTTTTGGTTGGTTCTCATTTTCCTTAGCTTGGGTTGAGTTATTAGTTCCTGGAAGCCCTAGTTGGAAAAATGCTCTGGAAGCCCTCTAACAACGTCGGTTGAGTTACTAGACCTGGAAGTCTTGGTTGGACAAATGCTCTGGAAGCACTTGGTGGGTTGATTTATTAGTCCTGGAAGCCTTGGTTGGACAAATGCTCTGGAAGCCCGACAACAACTATGGGTTGAGTTACTAGTCTTAGAAGCCTTGGTTGGAATAAATGCTTTGAAATCCTTGGAAGGCTTGGATGGAGACCAATCTGATGATGGTTTCATGATGTATGACCATGAGGTGGAATCATTGTTTGATGGGTTGAGGTGGATGGCCTATGGAAGCCCTGGATGAGTTTTGATTGATGTTTTCTATGCGATCCCACATTCATGCTTGGCATATGGCACTGGGGTGAATTGTTGAAGAGAGAGTTGGCTCAGCCATTCTACGGTTGGGTAGAACGTGGAAGTCTCATCTCAGGTTTGGATTTTGCATAATTAATGAAAGGGTATTTCTCGTTGTATTTCTATGAGAATTTTGATGGATTATATATGGTTTATATGACTGTACTTTCATGATTATTTTTGCTACTATTATGTTATTTATGTATGTGTTTTATGACACAACCATATGTGGATCTCATCATGTTTTTACTTTCAATTGAATTATCAATGTATCTATGACCTCATGGATGGAATGGCAGTTGATTATTAAGGGATCAATGATTCTTAACAATTCACAACTAAGTATGCAACCCTTGTGTTCATAATTTTTAATTACACATGTAGATTACACATTTACAATATTTTTTACGAAATGTTTGTCATGACTAGTAGGGGTCCACTCAAGGGCTTGAACAAGTGATTGCTTTAGTACTGTAATTTCCATGTTATTTTGGTAATTTGAAGAGAAGGTTGAATTTTGGGCAGTGACGTGGAATCTGCACCTAAAAAAGTGGCTCAAATCTCGGAGTCGTTGGAATAACGTTAATAGGTTTGGTCTCTGGCCACTGGCAGGCAAGCCTGTGAGAGCGACTTTGGGTGTATGGTCACCCTCATGCCTATAGCATGAGAGTGACAGAGGCTTAAGTTATCCAAAAGTTCAGTGGGACCTTAAGGCAAGCTTTCTAAATCATTGAATTAATTCCTGAGCATCGTGTAGCTGATAGTTAATGTTTATATGGTGCATTTCCATCAGTTCCACTTCCTTCACATGACTTAGGAGGTCAAATGATATCATAGTGGCCTCTCACCACCTGTTTACCTTGGTTGTCTGGTTGCTTAGATAGATGTGGGAGGAGGGTGTTATAGAGTAGTGTCAGAGCATGGTTCACCTGTCATATTGGATGGGATATGTGTTGGTCATGCATGCATGTCAGTTGCATGCGTGTCTCTCACACTTGAATTCCATGTGCTTTTTGCATTTTCATATTGTTGTTCAGGGTTATAGTGATGCCGTCATGTGAAACTTGAGGTTGTTGTGGTGGAATGCAGCATTGTGAATGTATGACTGGTTACATGTTAATTTATGTTGCTTACATGTATCATTTTAGTATTTTGATTACAATTTTTCTTGCTCATTACATTTTTGTATGCTAGGTTGCATGTATCATTCTTGTACGTTTGATTTCAAGTATCGTTCATTCATGCTTGATAATATGTGTTTATGCATATGTGTGGATGGTTATGCATTGCTTATGCATGTTCATGGTTGCATGTGGTCAAGTGTATAATGGTGTAATTATGTTGGTTGCCATGCATGAGGTCATGGTGTGTGTTGTTATTGAGGTCATGCATTGATGACTCGACCCTAACTAGAATGATGGTTGCATGCTCATATGCTTATGTTTTATATTTCGATATGCTATCATGATTATCTTATACATGTATCACATTGATTTGTTGATCTTGCAGACAAGGTCTTCTCCCCGGTCTATACTAAGGTACTTTGATTTATTGTGATTTGTTTTAATTGACATATTACACCTTGTAGGAAGAAATATCAAATGGCTAGCAAGATGGTTGAATACCAAAAGTCTCCCTATGAATCTGAAGAGTAGTATGGTGTTGGGAACTCTTCCGATTTAGCAGTTAAACTAAGAAGCTTAAAGGAGGAAATAAGCATTTTTAAGGTGGATATTGATAGAATCATACATGCACAAGAGAAACAAGCAGAGGTAAATGTAGTAATACTTCAAAGTTTGTCAAATATTTAGTGGCTAGGACCACGCCGGATCAGCTATGGCCAGGAGAATAGAACTAATGGTGCATATGGTAGTCAGTTGCATGGTTGTCACAGATCAAATCGAGATGACACAACCAGAGATGGCATATGGTTGGACGCTCCTCATAGGAGAAGGGATAGGCAGAAGTATGATTCTAGTTTTAATTCAGATAAGCACCATGATTTTCATTGGTATTATCCCTATAGGAGAAGTGATAAGGGAAATTTCCCAATTAGTTTAAGAAATCGAAGCCAACAACATTTGATGGAGAGATGAAGAAACCACAGGATGCAAAGGCATGGTTTCTTGGAATGCGGAAATTTTTTAGGTTGCATGACTATTCAGAGAACATGAGAGCTATATTGGATACATTCAGTCTCAAAGGTAGACCAAACATTTGGTGGGAATATGTGAAGAATTTCAGATGGATTTATGAGGAGGATTTGACTTAGAGTGAGTTTGAGCAGATATTCAAGAACAAGTACTTTTCGAAGAGATACTTTGATGGCATAAAAAACTAATTTTATGAGCTAAACATGGGATCTGTGATAGATGATGAGTACACTAGCAGGTTCTTGGAGTTATTAACGTATGTCCCTTATCTCACAGAGAGGAGAAGTCAAAGATTAAAAGGTTCATTAGTGGGTTACTAGTTGCACTTAAAGATAGAATTGAATTCGACAAGCCTAGATCCTTCGAAATCTAAGGCATTTATATGAACAATTGAAGCGTAGAATTGATACTAAGCCTGACTAGAGAGGTAATGCAAAGAACAAAGAAAAATGGGAAAAAAAGAGAGAAAGGCCTTAATCTAGCAAGCCAAATTTTCTGCCAACCTGCACTAAAAAATCAATTTCCCTAGCAATTTCAAACTACCTGGCTTAAACTCCATGTAGCCTCTAGAAATTTGTCCTACTGCTTCTAGTGAACAACAAATCTTTTCTTTCACTTTTGAGCTTCTTAGTCTGATCAATCAAGCTATGACACCATGTGAAAATTTCAAGTTTGAAATCCTATTGCGACAACTAGAATTAATTCATCTAATTGTAAAATTAATTAGTAATTTATTTTCTATGACAAATATCAAATAAATCACGCTGCAACCATCAAAAATAAAAATGAGAAATATTCTAGTACACACACATAAAAATTGACACTTATTTCTAGACAATTGCACTCATAAAAACCCAACTTAGGAAAATTAATGCAATAACTTTAGGTTTTTATTATTATGCAATAGTGAAATTTTTAGTACAAACTATGGATGTCCAATTGGAAATCTAAACAGCAAGAAAATTTGGACAAAATTATCTAAGGGAATTTCCCTTCCTCCACAAGCAACCCAAGCACAACTTCGCTTTAGAAACTCATCCTCCTAGACCCATCACACTCGCTTCTGCGTAGTGATTATGGATAACCTTGGACGTCTAGCCCAAAAATACCTCTGATCAAGTCGTCATGCCCGTCTCTACTAAGGAAAATGATTCTTTTGCCTTTTGGAATACTTTCCTAGCCAGTGGAAGTTGAATTAATTTTTCCCATATTAAATCAAATTACCTTATAAAGCTGGTTGCGCAATCCTTTTTACTACCTCACTAGGAATAACTCGACCTCTTGCTGATTCTTGTTTGGATTTGAGAAAAATCCTTTGAATCACTTTCCTTGTGCCTCTCTATCTCTACTTCCCTTCTGAAGCTCGAACTCTTCATCAAACTGACTGTTGTTGTATGGAAAATCAAATTCTTCAAGGAAATCAAACTATGTTTGTGTGTTCTCCATCTACCCATCAATTTCTTCGTATAATGTTATGTTGGGACTCCAAAAACCAATATCAAAATTTAATCAAGGGCTAAGATCACATTAAAGTTGATCCATGTGAGTTTCTAGATGATTCTCACCTTATCTTAATTAATTTTGATCAATTAACCCCTTTCCCTATGTTTAGACTTAGGGAATATTTAAAACTAGGTTGATAATCTAATTGAGACACTTCTAGGTGGAACTTCGAGAAATAATTTTTGGATTATGGATAAATCTCGTGTTTTAGCCTCTCCATGGCCTCTCCACAAATTTTAGAGACTAGAACACCCCTAATGCTACAAAAACTAACACAATAGAGAAATCTATAAAAAGTAGGATTATTAATGTTTTATAATAATTTTAATTAAAATTAACCAAATATATTATACTCATTATTGATTGGATTTTTTTTATAGCACACATTGCTTTTACTTTATTTAGAAAATATTTTATTTATAATTTAAAAGGGGGATGTGTCAACTTGAGGTTGAGTATGGAAGGAATTACATATCTAACTCATACTAGGTTGTAGAATGTGCTTCTTAGTGCAATAAATGTACTAATATAAATTAAAGCATTTTTATAAATGGAGACGTGAGATATATATAAACTTAAATAGTGGATATAAATTAATATCCATTTTATCATCCCCATATGGGTGCATGTGACATGAGAAGGTGGGGGTGCATTACCACCATCCCACCATACCACATGCCAAAGGACTATGGCAGCACATGACCATAAAGTTTCCCTACAGGCCATTTTGAATGCAAGGGATGGTGCAATAGACCATCATTTGATGAACTGGTTTTTCATTCATTCTCGTGTTGATTCAAAATAATAGAGGGAGGATATCTTATGTCCTTTGTAGAATTTCATGGTAGGTTGTACCATCCCCAAGGGTAGCCAATATCAGAATGTTCCTCCATGCATTCCACACTCAATAGGACGCATTTAGTGGGAAATGTAACTATGATATTAGCTTGGGGAAGGAGACCATATGATTGGGCTTGGCATACAACTTCGGTTAGCTTAATTATTCTTAACATGGGAAGTCATAGGAATTCTAGAGTTAGAAATTTATGTATTCTTGTTTACTTATAACGGAACTCAGCCCCCACATCTTAGTCTATGGATATCTCAATGGAAAGGTTAGAGTTCCTCTCGGAAGCATAGGAAGGAAAAACTGGCCCAGCTAGGATGTTTATTTTACCTCAGCATGGCTTTCATTCATCCAATATTTTCTATATTTTTCTAGTTGCATGCTCTGGGCCCAAGGGGAAGTTTCCTCATCTATTAAATCCACAAAAGTATATGTCTAGCCTCACCCTCTTATCGAAGCTACCTCCATGGATCGCTAACACAAACTGGCATAGTTGTGTTACTATTATCTCATTCCTAAGGAAAAACTCTTGTAGAAGGTTCTATTATTGTCGCTCATAGGAAAATCCAAAGTTCACTATTCACTCAGCATGAGCAATTGCACTCATCTAAGGCCAAGTTCCGTTCTTATTCTAGAGAAGCCTCCTCAATAACTTTCTTAGTTTGCTTAAGTCCAAACTTGTTGATCTGTTACTAGTTGAAGAGGTCATTCACCAATATTTGGTCTCAACTCTTTTCATGGTCTTACACCATGCCTCATCAATGAGTGAGGGGATATAGGGGGAAACTTATTATTAAGATCATGGGAACTCAAGATCATAGATATGAGTTGAAATATCACCTGTCATATTAACATGTCTTACATCCCAATTAGATTAGAAAGAAATTAACTAGGTAGAGGGGGAATTGACAAATGAGTGGTGTACCCTCATGGAAAAATAAGTGCAAGAAGAGGTAGCATATTGGGTTCCAAATGATGAACACACTAGAGGATGTTACAAGTAATATATGTATAACATTTATATTTACTGTCATTTTAAGTTTCTCTTGGCAAACGTACTTGTGGACAAGAATTAAATCAAGGAGCTTATTCTCCTTACACTAAATCAAATGTAGAGGCACATGATTGCAATGGATTGCAAGTTTGAGAGGTTATATAATCTTATGGGCATTCCTTGTGATCCTAATTACTCCCTTGCTAGTAAAAAGAAGCCCATCCCCATGAAATCCATTAAATTAGATAAGTCTACTCGAATGTCTCTAAGTTTCTTTATTTTTATTACTTTTATGATTTCATTTCGTAGTCTTTAGTTTTAGAAAGGCCTTAGAGTCTCTGTCGTTAGAGTATGTTTTTCTGTTCCTAAAACTACGAAAAATCGTTCTATATTTTGTTTTCGAGTGGAAACCAAAAATTGGCATCAAAAGACATGGTTGTAAATTTCACATTCCACAAAATGAAAAATTTACTTCATGAAAAAGAAAGGATTCATTTTAAAATACAAATTGTAATTATTCTTAATATTTTTACCCATTATATTTCATAACTTCATATTTAAATTTAACTAATAAATATAAAAATGTTAATACTTACAATACATTTTAAACTTTATATATTGCTATCCTAGATCTATTTTCACTTCACATCTACCAGCGGTTGAGAGGAATCAAATATTTTTTCACAATAAAATAAGTTTGAATCTCAAGAGATTTAATCCCTCCTAGCACTTGGTGCATATGTATTATCCCTCACAGTTTAAAGATCATAGTGCATATGTATTATGTAAATTTCAAATTTAAGACTAGATAATTGTATGGATTCAAGCCATAAATATAATATATGGATTCAATTAAACAATCCTAATGGCTAAAACTAAATTCAAGTGGATATTGGTTTTCATATAGAGCAATGCCATGATCCTTGATTTCCTTGGTATTTTTAGATATAAAGAAAACAATAAACCTTTTGTGCAATCATTTTTTTAAAAATATATTCTAAAGTTTTAAATATATCATTTCTATTGTTTAAAATTATTGTTGTTTCAATCTTTTTTATTTTTTACTTTTTTGTACTAACACATATCATAATTTTAAAATAGAATGCTTTAGTGTTTTTTCTATAGTTGTTGATGGATTTTTTTCATTTTTCATTACTATTTATAATTCATTCTTTTTTGTTTTTTGTTTTTATTTTGCAAGTAGGTAGAAATACCCATGGTTTTTGAACCAATGACCATAACATCAATAAGTACCTTAATAGTAAACCTAATTACTGTCTATTAATTCCCCATATACTATAACTTTTTATGGAATTAACTCTTTAAAGTAACATATTGCACTAATAAAACTATTTACAAACTAGAAGACATGAAAAATATGAGTATGTTATGCCTTCAAGAAAAATATTATATTTCAAGGTTTAGTAGCTTTAATATTTTAGATCCGTAATGGGGGTGGTTTATGCAAGGGTAAAGCTGTTCAATGTTTCGCTATGCTAACCAACCCAACTAAAAAAAATCTGTAAGCTTGATATATCAAATGATTTTCTTGTTAACTTTCATGGAAATGAGCCTTAACTCCATCAGTTCCATTTCAGACTCTCAATCTTTCACGATGAATTTCCTCAGTATTATCTTGGGGTGGCTCACTCCATTAATTTGATTGACCTTGATTTTACTATTCCTATCAGAAGCCATGGACTTTCCCTGCTCCTATCATGTGTTTAGATTTATTTTTGTTGACCTTACTTGTTCCTTGCTTTGTCCCTTCCTAGATTTTGGTGGTCATGTTACTCTTTCGTTGTTAAATGTTGATTCCATGTTGAGTTTCATTGAAGGTTCCTCCATTTTTTTGGTTGCACATGGTCTATACTTCTTATTTGGGGTTGTTCAACCAAGTGAGGCTCTTTCTCCCCACCATAACCATTAGCCATCAACAAGATCATAATCAGAGAGGAGGAGGAGTTCATGGAGATTTGGAGGTCCAAATGCTAGGTATTTTCTAGCCATTTTTAAGACCATACTCCTTCAGGAATCTAATATAATATTAATGATACGAAAATAGATATTAGGTGTAACTATACATGGATTTTTTGTTGGGCAAAAGGGATTCAATAAATCAAAGCTTGAACAATATGGATATTATAAATATAATGCTTATGGACATTTAGGGTCACTTTTCTTGCAATAATTTGGGTCCACCTCCAAGGCCAAAAAACTCCCCCCATATAAGGATGAAGGTCACCTAATAGAGGTAAACACATATTTATATTCCTGATGTTTTTGTTTTGGAATTTTATGTTTTGGTTATGAAATTTAGAATAAGGTTTGATTTTTTCACTATATTTCTAGCAAGTTTTCCCTTTGAAGGGACATCTTTGAAACTCTGTAAACAATTAATTTCCATCTCCATTTTATTGATTATAAAGAATTAGTTATTGTGTCTATGGTCTGGTTTCGAGTGGCATATTCAATTAAATAATAATGATGACTGTTTTTTTTTTTTTTTATTTCAATGAAGAGTCAATGAAACCTTAAAAACAAGGATTAATACTTTAACAAAAAATATAGACATAATATATTTGAAAAAATAATATCACAATAATGTTTTATATCATTCTTCCACTAAAAAACATATGCTATTCATGAGGACAAGAAATATAATCTTGTTACGCTGACAAAAACTAACATATAACAAATTTAGGCGAAAAAAGAGTTTCCAGAAACTACTAACAATGCAGCTAAAAGAGAGAAAGTAATCCTTGGAGCAGACACACAATAGAAAATAAAAAAATATAATAATTATAGGGGCAAAAGGGATGCCCACAAACTGAAAAAGACATAACTGCTAGAAATAAAAAAAAAGTCTTAGAAAAAATACGCCAAGCACAATACATAAACCTACCTCAAGGAGCATTGCCTCTTTTGAAAGTAGATCATCTACAATGTTTTGTTCCTAGAAAACATGTTGGACTTGAATGGCAATGAATTCCTCGTGAAGGGACTTAATCTTATTCTTCCAAGTTTCTAGCCAAAGAACCGTGAACTTTAATCCATAATTAAGCCATTTCACAATCACTTTGGAGTGTCCAAAAATATGAACATTTTTTATGCCTTTGAGGAGAGCAACTTTCATCGGACTCCATAATGCAAGAAGTTCAACTTTTATGTTGGTTATGGCCAACTCCTAATTTTTCTTTGAAACAATGGTCATGGGAGAGATAATCCACCTACCAGCATAACAAAGGTCAGCAAAACCCCCAATAGAAAAATTCCACGACTCATGATCCAGGAAAACAAAAGGAGCCAAATTCCTAGTCTTCTTAAATTTGGGAGGAGCTAAATACTTAATCAAAACTAACCAAATTTTGTGGATCACCTAAAAGGAAATTAACTATTAGTTTTCATAGAGACATTTATTCATCTGTATCAATATACCCCAAATGATGAAGATGGGAAAGTATTTAAAAATAATGATTTTAGAACACTCAACCCAACCCCGAAGAATTTGTTCTAGATTGTCACCCTTCCAAGAGGTTTTAATAGAAAATTGAGACAAGGAAACATCATATATTTGTCTTGCAGTCAAGTAGGAAATGAAAAGGTAGTTATCATTTTCCACACTCTGATTACATAAGCCACAAATATTAGGCATGTTCCATCCTTTCTTAAGGAAAATTTTCCATGTTAGAATTTTGTTTTCCAACGTTGGCGATAAGAAGAGTTTGCATTTCAGCGAACCCTAACATACCAACACATAACTGAAGTACTCGTTGTAAACACAAAAATGAAAATTTTGAATAAGAGAAGAATAAGCTTTCGAAGCAATGATAGTTCCATTAGAAACATTTATCCCCTATATAATATGATCCTTCATACCTTGTTTTGAATTAATTCTAGCCTTATTGAGTTGTCTGAATTACCAATTACATTTGAGCTGAAAAATTGGTTGGGAAATCTATTTCATAACCAAATATCAATAACTGGTGACCTGTATGCATCCAACTTGATGAAAAATCTACAAGAGTTTATAGACTTCTATCTTTAAGGAGATTATAAAGCTCTTCCGAAAGGAAAAAATCTTGTCCACACCTTAATACTTTCCAAGACAAACATAGCTCCCTTCCCTAATTTTCTAGAGAGTCGAATTATCAATAAATGAAAATTCCCTTAAAAGATTCCTCTAAGAAATGGACCCCTTCTTACCAAATTTTATGGGCATCATGATCCACTCTTCCATAGAAAAATAATAAAAATATTTTCACCTGATTACAAAACTCCAAAGACTCTTGCTACTGAGGCAAGGGAGAAATTTTTCAAGTTCACATACCTCAGCCACGTAGCCTTTTCTCATTTAACTAGCGAAATACCCTTCCTCCATGATTTGCCTCCCCAAAAGAAATGAGTGTAGAGTCTTTAAATACACTAAAAGATGCTAACATGAAAACATACTAAAATTATTAATAAACAAGAATACTTTCTTTAATATATGAATAATGAATAAAGATACACTTAGTTGTATAATATTATAATAATTTTTCTTCCTTAAAAATTATATATTATAAAAATTCTCCAATATGTTATTATAATCTCAAATTTTCAAATCAGGTAGAGGTTTCATATTTTTTTTATTCATATGGCAGTTGCTTCTCATTGAAGTACTCATATTAATTATCTCTTTTAATATTTGGAAGGAAAAAGAAAACCACTTTTCAAGGTAAACATTTTTACTGTTATTAATTTTTGCTTTAATTTTTAAATAATAATATTATTGAATAAATATAATAATAATTATTTTAATTCATTAAATATAATTTATATTGAGCATATTTTTATGATATATTCATTATAAAATATTTTAATTACTATATATTTAGGGAATAAAAGAGAACATTACGTGAGGGGAATTTTAACATTTATTTACAAAATGCATTTATACCTTAGTTTTTTTTAAATTATATACTTCCATTTATGCTATCACTTATTACTGATTGATTTTGACAACATCCTTGTGAACTTGTGGAAGTTTTTTTATTGATATTAATAATTTTTTTTTTATTATAGATTGAAAATATCAATAACTTTGTTAAATGGTTAATTAAAAACGTTGAATTAAAGAAATTTTTTGATTATCATTATTTTATGATAAAGATTAATTAATTAATTTTTTTTTTATATATAGAATATATAAAAATATATTTAATTATATATTTTTATTGTTGTTGATTTATTGTTTAAATATATTTTCAAATTACACATTTGATGATGGTGAAAAGTTATAGTAAATGGTGTGTTTCTTCATTGAGATATTTAATGTTTGGGGACGCTATTAATCGAAACACCTAAAAGCTACACTACCAACTGCTGGGTGGGCCAAAGTCGCATTAAAACGCTATCGACGTGTTTTACCTCGTGAATTTTCGATTAGTCTATTTCATTTCGTGGAAGCTCGAAATAGATTTCATTGCGCAATTTTTGTAATTTCACCAACTCATCACTGCACGTCGGTCATTTTAGGGATTGCTGAACGTACTCAGACGAGCGAAGTATTAAATATATTACCCCAAGAAAATAAATAGATTTAATTGAATTCCATTTTCATCAGCTTTTTGGATTGTTTCTTCGAGAGTCTGGAGTTTCTTTATAGGAACTAGATCTCCATATAAGTGAAACTTCCTCCATAAAAGACAGATGTTTTGTCTGATTCTACAACGACTCCTTGAATGTATACTGGTTCCTTCCTATTCAAGCAACCCAAACACTTACGTGTCATGCCGAATACCGCCAAATACTAAAGACCCTAGTCTTTGGTCGTTGTGTCTACACGTAAGTCAAACATTAATGGTTGTGATGAGTCATCCATAGATTTGGTTCTGAATAGCAGGCAATTTCAAGCGTGTCATGGTTATTGAATTTGAGATAATTGGAAGTCTTTATAAATCAATCTCTGTGTCTCTAAATTCAGCATGTATATGTGATTCGTGATTATGGCAGCTCCATTGTATCATATCAGAATCCCTACACTTCTTCTGTATTCTGCAGTTTTAATGGAAGGCGTAAGGCATTGGATCGGCCGCTTTTTGGGGATTCTTAAGGAACCTGCTGAAGTTTCGTGGGTAGATCATGGTACAATGTCAAGCCCTGTTCTTACGGCTCAAAAGCATCCGCGCCGACTGCTGCGGCTGGAAAGCTTTGGCGCGCTACAAGAGGAATTGGGAGAGGAGCTGAAAAACGACGACGCTCTCTGTGCTGTTTGCTTGAGCAAGTTTGCAATAGATGAGAAGGTCCTGCTGCTGACTAATTGCTGTCACGTTTACCATGAAATTTGTTTGACGAAATGGTTCGATGTCCAGCAGAAGAGCTGTCCTCTCTGTAGATCTCTCTTAACCACTTACTGAAAGAAAGAAAAACCAGAGAGCATTGGTATTTATTGGTGCTGTGTTTATACTAAATTAAAGCAATGGTTTAGTATTATTTCCGCTACTTTTTGTTGGTGGATCTTAGTTAATAGTGATAGTTAATCTCAAACAGATGAAAGTTTGCTTTCCATGAAAATTCCTTGAATTCATTTCTTCAATGATTATTTTTAATTAAATGTTAAGTGATGAAATATTTTGAAAATTTAAACATAAAATAAAGTCAATTCAATTTTAACTTATTAAATGTTAAGTGTTGAAATATTTTGAAAATTTGAAACATAAAATAAAGTCAGTTCAATTTTAACTTATTTTATATCCATCAATCTCCTACAATCAAATTATCCAGTACCCTCAATGAATCTCATGTGTAAATATATAAATGAGCAAAATAAATTCTGATATATGAATTAATGTCCTCTCAGCTGTCCTTTATGCCGGGTCTCTTGACTGTCAATGAGTCTGAATTATTTTTTCATTTCCATCCTTATCATCTTGCAATGAAGTTTCATTTCAATAGAGAATATATGAATGAAGACTAAGTATACCTTCTGTGACATACAGATGTGGGAAATTGCTTCAATTCTAAAGAGGAGAATATCTCGGAGTACTCAAAATTCAAAATAAGAAATGAACATAGCCCTTTTCGTTTTTCCATTTAAAACCCAAATTATATAAAAGGATATATTTTCTTTTGTTTGTTTTGCTAATCTATGTTAAATTTATGAAATTATGTGAGCCTTTTAATATAGGGAATTTAAATTTAAGATATTAATTCTAATTTGTATAATAATATTATTTTATTTGTTGCTAATTTTATGTTAAATTTATTAAATTTATGAAATTATGTGAGATTTTTAATATATGGAATTTAAATTGAAATTTATTAAATTTAAGATATTAATTTTAATTTGTATAATAATATATTTATTTAGAAGTTTTTTAAATAAAATAATTATGCTATAAATTGATGAACGATGGAAGAATAACCGCATTCTATACTGTCTCAACTTTATTATAAATTGATGAATAATGGAAGAACAATTTCATTCTACAATATCTCGGCTTTATTATAACGTATGAAAGTTAATATTGTTGGAAGTATATCTTGATGAACGATGGAAGAATAATCTCATTCTATACCGTCTCAACTTTATTATAAATTGATGAATAATGGAAGAACAATTTCATTCTACAATATCTCGGCTTTATTATAACACATGAAAGTTAATATTGCAATTATACTTGGAAGTATATCTTGCCAAAAGAATATGAAACTCTTTTTAAAATACCTTATATCAAAAAAATTATTATTTTATAAAAATGTTTTACAGAGGATAGTTATATTCATAATTATGATAACTTTTGAAAATTTATATTTAAAAAAAATATCAGTCGTTAAGAGGTGGATTATTATAACGAAACTTTGTCAACATATTTGAATATAAAAATGCCTATTATGGAAAAAATTACTATGTTTGAAATTTATTTTATTATGTATAACATTAAGAAGGATTAAATTAATAAATATTAAACATTATTTTTAATTTGTATTATTTTTTAGAAACTAACAAGTGTTCTAGACTCTATAGTGTCGAAGAAGGTAAGGAACATGAAATCTCGGAAAAAGTTTCACAATTTTTTTTTTAAAAACAATTTAGTTAGATTAATTAGTCTATAGTTAAATATTTTATGAGTCTAATTTGGGAAAACTAGTTAATTAAATCATATTAATTGGGGGAGGTGGATTTTTCTCTAGAGACATTGAGAAAAGTTAATTGAGGACTCAAGGTGATTTTAGCCCTGAGTTGAGATGAGATCATGGCCATTGAGAGTCCAACGAGTCATTATAAAAGCAAGTAGAAGGGTTCGGAGAAGACACATCGAGCGAGTTCAAGTAGTTCAACTTACGGAGTTGCAATGATTCAATTAGAATGCAAATGAATCTAAGGAGACACCAGTGAATATTGATAAGAGATTTGGGATAAAATTTTCCAAAGAAATTTTTTAAATGATTTCTAGGTTCTAGAAGTAAGAAGGCATCAATTTACCTACATACAAGGAAGATGCATCAATTTCTAAGAGTAGAAACTTTTCCAAGTGTGGGTTTCAAGAGACACCACATTTTAGTTTATAGTAGCTAGAGCTATTTCTCGAAGGTAGAGAGAGTGTCTCTAGGAGGCAAAAGGAGGTAGCACAACTTACTCGGAAGCAATCCAAGTATATAAGTGAATTTCTATAGCCAATAGTGTGTATTTCTAGGAAGGACTGTGAATGTAGGGAAGGAGTGTTAATTTGATGGAGGAGGTAAGATACAGGGAGACAACGAGTCTCGAGTTATTTTTGTCATTGGATATTATGAGTTTTTGGTGTTTTTCTAGTGAAAGGAAATTAGTCGTAGTTTCCCAAATTGTTAAATACTAATAAAATCTGCATGTGTTGCACTCATTTTCCTTTCCAATTTTTCCAAGATATTTTATTCAAAAACAAAGGTGTCATGTTCTTGTGTGTGGGTGCATTATTTCTGAGTTCAAGTATTTTATTTTGGGAGTCTCTTTTATATGTGAACATTGCAATAGTGATTTAATCATTATTTTCTAAATTAAAAATTTAGAAGACAAATAATCTGGATTAGATATAAAATTAAATTCCATTTATTACAATCTTGGAAATTTCACATGGTTTCAAAGTAGATTAAATCAGAGAGGCTCTACTGCAAGGTTTGTATAGTTCAAAGGGAGATTTTCAGCACAAAAAATATGACCTATGCAGGCCAGCCAAGTAGTACAAATTTTAGAGGCAACAATTCAATTTCTAGTGTAGGGAGGTGATCTAGAGGAAGTTCAAGTTGTCTTAGTGAGTAATAGTAGCGAGTGAGGTTGCAGGAAATCGTTCCTAGAGGAATATCGATTTTTCTAAGAGTAGATCTAACGCAGAGGATTTGTAGCATAAGAGTTTTATAGTATCACTTCAATGTGGGGCAACGAAAATAAAGCACACGATGGTTTCTAGCAAGATTTATTCGTTTCAATTTCTCTAGTATTCTAACAGTTAGATAAGGTCAAATTCATTTTGTAGAGAAGAGGGTCAAATCAAGTAATTCCAATAGCATTTTTTCCCAATTCACAGTTTGGGATTAGTAATTCCATTTCTAGTAGCCAAAAGACTTTTCAGAGGAGGCACAAGCAACTTTAGATGAAAAAGGGAGGTAGTATATTCACTAGAAGAAATGTTTGGAAGCATTTCTCAGTTTCAGTATGAGTTGCTAGATCTAGAGTGTGAGTTTGCAAAAGAAGTCTAAGTTTACTTTTGTAGGGGAAACTTCATGTTTCCATATCGATTTTCAAGGTAGAGGAGTGAGATAAATTTCTCCATATTATTTGAGTTCACATATTTTTGAGAGATGGCCCCAATGGGATTGAGAGATCATAACAGGTTGGATGGAGTCTCCAACTTTGGCATTGGAAGGTCTAGATGTTGCTTTTATTGGATGAGCATAGTGTAAAGGAGTTTTCTACAAGAGTTGTTATTATTTTAGTAGCTTTTCGAGAGATGGCCCCAATAGGATTGAGAGATCATAACAGGTTGGATGGAGTCTTCAAATTTGGCATTGGAAGGTCAAGATGTTGGTTTTATTGCACGAGAATAGTGGGAGGGAAACAAAGGTGAAGGAGGATAAAGAAAATATCATTTTTGTAGATAAAGAGAAAATGAACAATGTTATTTGTTGGGGAGAATATTCTAGAGGAGAAAAGAAGGACTTATTGAAACTAAAGTGTTTTGACTATGGTGAACTTAGTCACTATGTAATCCATTGTCCTGAAAGGAAGAAAGACAATAAAGGTAAGAAAACAATCACTTTAGCAAATATTAATGTTTTGTCTTCTAGGTTGGAGGATGAATTCACACTCATCTTAGCAGTATCTCTAGGAGGAGTATGACGCTACAGTATGGTAGATCAAAGAGGGTCTGACGAAAGAGAAACACAGAGATCTAGATCATAGCCAAAGAGGGCTTAGTCAATAGATCAAATCTAGTTGTTGTACAGGATTCCTCAAGTAGACCATTACCTTTGTGATGATTTCCCAAGTATTCAAGTAGCAGAAGGATCGTAGAATTGGAGCAAGCATGACACGAGAGGTACATGAGTTTATTATTAGCAAAGGTGGAGTCATATAATCTAGAGATAGTTGCAAAGATAATAGAAATGAGCAGTCACATACTTGAGAGATAGTTGCTGAGCTAGTTGCAAGACACAGTGACATACTTAGGAAACAACTCTAGAGCTAGTTCTATTGATAGTAGATAAGGAGAGATCAACACACACAATTTTTTTAAATGTGTTAGGAAACTTGCACAAATGAATCTATCTAGTAAAGGTTGAACACACAGCTTTGCAAAACAAAAAAACTAAAAAAATCGAAACAACAAAAAAAACTATAGATTAATAGAAAATAGGTTACAATTCTCATGATATAGGACATGAGAGTCAACCAATATGCATCATTGGGTGAAGATCCCAAGGTAATGCACCATAGTGGTGATTAATGAGAGGACTCGACACCTATAGCAAGTTTTGGAGAAAATTAGCTAGTTGTGAAGTGAGAGGAGGAATAAATCAGGGAGCAAATCATGAAGAAAGGAAGATTCCAATGTTGAAGTCTTGCATATTAGTGAATGCTCTAGCTAAGTGTTCACATGTGCCAGTAATGAAGGTCCTAGGTGTGTAGTACCTCCAACGCACCCCCTGAACACCACTATGGGGAAAAATAGAAAATGGGCCTTGGCAACTAAGGCCAAAGATCACCCAAAATACAATGCAACTTGTACTAAAATTGAGGAAAGAGGGAAAACCTCATGGGAACCCCCCCCCCCCCCCAACACCCCCCCCCCCCCCTCAAAATACAATGTAATAAGAAGAAAAGAGGAAGAAAAGGTAGTTGTTAAGCAACTATGTCCTTCGCTCCAAGACGATCACGTAAAGAGTGAAACTTCTAGTCAGTGAATGTCCTGGTGAAGATGTCTGTAGTCCGTTCTGCTAAAGGACAGAAATTTAAATCAGTGACACAACCATGTACTAATTCTCTGATGTAGTGCATATGGATATCTATGTGCTTCGTCTGCTGCCACAGTACTGGATCGCTGCAAAATTTGAGAGTGCTGTAGTTGCAACACCAAATGACAATGGCCTCGTGGAACTAGATGCCCAACTCAGTGAGGAAGTGTTGTAGCCACAAAGCCTGAATGGTGATGTTGACTACTCCTCTATACTTAGCCTCAGCTAAAGAAAGAGAAATAGCAACCTGCTTCTTACTCAACCAACAGATAGGGACAGACCCTAGACTGAGTGAATATCCAGAGGTGGACTTGTGACCAATGTTGTTTCACTCCCAATCAAAATCTGTGAATCCAAGGAGATTCAATGCAGTTCCTGCTGCATAGTGAATCCCAAAGGTGATGGTGCCCTCCACATATTAGAGGATGCTTAGGCGTCTTTCCAGTGTAGCTCATGCGGCTCCTACATGTAACGGAAAACTGCACCTATTGCATATGAGAGATTTGGTTTGGAGTGGGTGAGGTACAGTAAGCTCCCCACTAGTTTTTGGTAGAGAGTACTATGAACTAATGGAGTTTCACCTCCATCCTCAAGGTGAACCCCAGATAGAAAAGGAGTCGGTGCTCGCTTGTAGTCAGTCATGTGAAATCTCTTGAGGAGACCCTGTGCATACTTAGTCTGAGAGAGTTTGATGCCTGTGGCATCCTGGCTGATCTCAAAACCAAGAAAGAAGTGTAATGGACCCATGTCCGTCATCAAGAACCTATCATGCAAGGTCCTCTTGATTACAACAATGGCTGAAGCCAAGTTGTCGCTGATTAGGAGATCATCGATATACAAAACTATGATAAGAAGAGAGTAATGTGTCCTAAGCATGTAAACATTCATATCAAACTTACATCTTTCGAAGTTTTGTGATAAGAGAAAAGAATCCATCTTCACATACCAAGCTCTTAGGGCCTGCTAAAGTCCCTCTAGAGACTTCTTATGTCCACAAACCAAAGATGAATCCTGAATGAAACCATGTGGCTACTCCATGTAGATCTATTCACATAGGTCTCTATGAAGAAAGGCATTCTTTACATCCATTTGATGTACGTCCCACCCCTGGGCAGCCGTAATGGCAAGTGCAAGGTGTATGGAATCCATCTTTGCTAGTGGAGAAAATGTCTCATCATAATCAATGCCATGCACTTGCTGGAATCCTTTGGATACTAGCCTGGCTTTCTGTCTGGTGATTTGCCCATCTATAGCACTATTGGTCCTACAGACCCATTTGCATCAGACAAGTTTCCTTCCTGAAGGAAGGGGGCCGGATCCTAGGTCTGGTTCTCGAGGAGGGAGTTGTACTCTTCCTCCATGGCAGGCTCCCAAGAGGGATGCCCATCAGCCTCAGCATAAGACTACAGATCAAAAGACTGAACCAAATGGCAATGCCAGGATGGTGTTGGTTCAGTGGTAATGAGGGCAAGAGGAGGCTCAATAAACTCTGAGCTAGTCCTCCATAGATCAGAATTATCCCCCACAAGACCATTTCTAGCAACTGGGTGCTCTTCAGCATATATCTCACTTAAGCTCCTTGTTCTTTGATTTATGACACGGGAATTTGATTCACTGCTAGAAGCCCGATCTGGGCTTGGATGTGGATCATCATATGCATGCACTGGATTTCTATATGAAGACTCTGTCTCTGCATCTGTATGCTCTTCCTCGGCGTATGCATGCTCTGTATTCGCATCTGAGTATACTGAGTAATCACCTCGATCACGATGTAGATAAAAGGTGTCTACACAAGGTAATTGAGGTGCATGTGAGAGAATTTCCTCAAATTGGACACTTTGCTCAATGATGAGATTGTCCGTAGAGGAAATCAGGAGTCGGTATTCCTTCACACCATTACGGTATCCAACAAAGATGCGCTCAATGCTTTGTGGATCAAGAGATTTCCTCTTTTCAGAGGGGATCTTGGCCCATGCTTGGGAGCCAAAAACACGGAAGTGGGTGACCTCCAATTTAGTAGAACTCCAAGTCTCAAAGGGGGTCTAATCCTTGACAAATCTATTTGGAGATCTATTCTAGATGCAGTTAGCACAATTAAGTGATTCAGCCCATAGCTTATGAGGTAGTGACTTAGCATGCAGCATGAAAGAAGTCATCTCTTTGAAAGATTGATTCTTTCTCTCATCAACTCTATTCTACTACGGAGTGTATGGAACTATGTGCTGCAAGTGTATGCCAAACTCAAGGCAAAGGTTATGAAGTGATTTGTTAACATATTCCCCCCCATTTTCTGTATGGAGGGCTTTGATATTTCTCTCTAACTGTGCCTCAACTAGTGCTTTGAAATCTTCAAAGTGCACAAAAACTTCAGATTTTGCCTTGAGAAGATACACCAAACTATACCGTGAGAAATCATCAATACATATAAGCACATACATTGCTTTGTTGATGGAAGGATGAGGAAAAGACCCCATGAGATCATTATGGATCAGATCTAGATGAGATGATGCTTTGTGAGTCTTGTCGGTGTCAAACGTTTCTCTAGGATGTTTGCCAAGGACACACACTTCACAAACTCCTTTGGAGAAACTAATATTTGTCAAGCCTTCCACCATATCATGCTTGCTTAGCTATTGCATATACACATAATTAAGTCACCAAACCTCTCATGCCAAAGCTTACTACTATCATCAGCATGTGTAAGCAATAAGGAGAATTCATATTCAATAAATACAAAAAATTTATACATTCTAACTCCATTGTTTACCTCACCGGTTGCAATTTTGGAGCTGCTGTGTAGGTCATATATGTTCACTGCATCTAAAGTGAATTCCACTCTCCTTCTAGTGCTGGAATGAGTGATGTAATAAATTGAAAGCATGTTTACTAAAAGTTTTGGAACATGAAGCACATCTTCAAAGCTTCCGTGTAAAATTTCCACTCTACCTTTTCTGGTGACCTCAATACATGAGTCATCTCCCATGAGGATGGGAGGTCCTTTGCATGCATCCAAAGAGGAATAGACTTCCTTTGCAACAACCATATGATGTGATGAACCAGTATCTATAATACATGCATGAGGAGAAGAGTTAATTGCAACTAAAGCATGAAAATTGTTACCTTTCTCATGTAGCGGATCCTCTGTTTTCTTCTTGTCTCCTTGAGTTATGTGGTCCCTAAGGTTGTATGTCTGAAGGATTTATGCCATTTCATCAATTTGTTTCTTCATGCAAGAGGATTCCAGATGGAATCCTTGATGATAATAGGTGCATTTATCTCCTTTCTTCCCTTTCTCATTTCTAGGGTCGGAGGAGTCATTGAAGGGCTTGGTGTACCCTTCCTTCTTTGGATGGGAATGAACTTTTCCCTTGTCTTTTTGCTGCTAATTTTTATGATTTGATTTAGGTTTGTGATTTTTATTGTGGTTGCCATCATGCACAGCGAGTGCATGCACTTTTGGAGGTTTGGTTTTCCCGATGCCAATTAGTTTATCTTGCTAAAAAGCGAGGGACTTCATGTACTCTTTGAGAGAAGGCATAGTGTAGGATTTACATGTTACAAACCTTATTGAATGAAATGTAGACACAAAGACGGAGTATTCTGGTTCGAGCTTTGACATAATAGAGAGAACTTGACGACTCTCCTCCTTAGATTTGTCAATTCCACAACCCTTGTGTTGCAGCAATAGATCATTATATTTGGTGAAGAAGCCTTGAATTCTATCATAGTTTTGTGGATCCAATGAGAGAAACTCCACTTCAAGTAGATGTCCTTTCATCTCATCTTGTTTCTTGTAGATTTCTTCAACCTTTTTCCAAATCTCATTGGGAGTACTACAAGCAAATAGATGAAACTGCAACTCTGGGGAGATGCACATACATATGGATTCGTGGGCCTCATCCATGCAATTGAGGTACTTGGATTTCTCTATGGCTGAAGTGGGTTTCACTTGTATAGGCATGGTAATCTTGTACAACCCTTTCTGACGAAGGTATCAAGCAATTTGGTCCTTCCATTCATGATAGTTTCATGGTGTTAGGATTGATGCTTTGGGAAAATCCATTTTTCTGTCAATCTTCGATCTCCAAGCTATTATAGCTGAAAAATAAAGTAATGGTGCAGCTTTTATCTAGCAACTTGTGGGTTGTGGTACCATGTAAATGTGATAGAAAACCTACATGATGAATCTAGCTAGTAAAGGTTGAACACACAACTTTGTAGAGAAAAAGCACTAAAAAAATCAAATGAACAAAAAGAATTATTTATTAAGAGAAAATAGGCTACAATTTTCATGATATAATACATGAGTGTCAACTAATACACATCACTGGGTGAAGATCTTAAGGTAATGTGCCATAGTGGTGATCAATGAGAGGAATCGACACCTACAACAATTTCCTGAGAGAACTAGCTAGTTGCGGAGTGAAAGGAGGAGAAAATCACGGAGTAAATCATGCAGAAAGGATGTTTCATGTAGTCCCATGCATACATGGATAGTCAAAGGTGCCAATCTGTTGAAGATTCCAATGTTGAAGCCTTGTATGTCATTGAATTTTCTAACTAAGTGTTTGCATGTGCTAGTAATGAAGGTCCTAGGTGTGTAGTACCTCCAACAATTGTAGTGATAGCAGCAATGCAGATGCAACACATGGGGCATCAACATTGTGAGATAAAAGTAGTGCAGTGGAAGAACAAATTGGTTCAACTGCAACATATAGAAGGTGAATTAGACTAGTGCAACAACATGGTGAGTAGTGACTGCCAGAGGATTTTCCTCATAGAGATTTCCATTTTTTTAGTGGCAGAAGGAGATCTCTTTATTTGCAGAATAGGAGTGCGAGTTGCTCCGCGGATGATATAGTCTCTCTAGTAGTGCCAGTTGACTTGTGCAGAGGGAGTTTTTAAGGAAATCAGATGCTTTGCTATTCAACATGATTTGTAGAGAAGAAGCAGTTCCAAGTTTGGAATTTCGATTTCCAGTGGAGTTTGGGTTATTTCGAGCAATTTGAGTTTACTCGAAGAACACAATGAATTGGCGGTACATAGTTGAAAAGGTCAATTTAGGGCCTCAAAGGAGAGGATCTTAAAAACGACAATGTTGTGTGTGCCATTTCGTTGAGCAAGTTTAAAATGCATGAGAAGGTTTTGCTGCTCACTAGTTGTTGTCAACTTTACCATGAAATCTATTTGACGAGATGGCTTTATGGCCAACAAAAAAACCATCCTCTCTATAGATCTCCCTTAACCACTTACTAAAAGAAAAAATAGAGAAAAGAGGCTTGGTTTGTCCTCGATCAATGTCACCTTGTTGTGTTTGCATTGAATTAAAGAAACTGTTTAATATTTTTTTCTTGCCTTTTGTTGCTACATCATCATAAATAACAATAGTTTATCTCAGCCAACACAAAGAAAAATTGTTGTTCTAATGTTTTGGTTTTGAGAATCTCGTTTCTCCAAATCCTTTCAATAAATTGAATTTTTCAATAATTATTTTTAATTACAATATAAGTTTAAAATTATTTTGAAAATATAAAAAAATATAGCCATGTTAATTATGCCGATAGGCGTCCCTCCTATTGGAGTTAGGCACTTTAATCATTTTCTTACTTAATCTTTTTAATCAGATGGCTTGAATTGAAACATGCTAGTATATTGTCGTGGTTGCCACTATATCAATGGATAGAATTCACACCACTAACTTACTTGCATGTCTAAATCACATATTAGAAGCATACCTAAATTATTTTTTTACAAAGAATGATTAAAAATTTTCCATACCATTTGCTAATCACCACCTATTATGATTAAGACAAAGTGGAAAGATTAAAAATGGGTGTGAAACATATGAATCACCATCACCATCTGTTTCAATTATGTTAGGAACTCCAACAGTTTCAATTCTGCCTAGACATCACTCATTGTTTCAATTCTCCTATATGAAATGTGGCTAGAGGGATGTAAGACATCGATTTAGTGTGGGAATCACTAACAGTTTCAATTTCATATAGCCATCACTTATCGTTTCAATTGGCCTCCTCCATGAAAATGTTTCAATTGGCCTCCTCCATGCTGATAACCACACATTAGATGGAGTGACACATTAGATGAAGCTTCCCTTGAGGGATGTAACATAGTGTATGTGCTGAAAATTTAAGATAGTGTATGTTGGGAACTATGTCGGGAACTATTCTGTTGGAGGAGAAAATTTGGCAGAGGGACAACATGGACATGAAGGAGTAGCTTGTGAGGTTGAAATACGGTAACTTTCAAGTCACGGTAAGTCATATCGTTCAATATTTTTACATTGTACATTGTAGATGTCTATATCAACTTTGATAAATAATAATATTGAGATTATTGTAGATCCATGGTACCAAGTCAGCCTTGTTCTGAAAACATCACTCAACAGTGTGTATGCATTGGGGTATTCAAGGATCATCATGGTTCCCTTGGGATGGGTAGGGGGCACCTTGGGATTGATAGCAGTAGCCTTCATATCACTCTATGCAAACACCCTCCTAGCGCATCTCCATGAAACTGGAGGCATCCAACATAGTCGATATAGAGACCTAGCTGCTCACATTTATGGTAAATTTCTTTTACACTCACCCATGCCATTGAATATAATACTTTCTTGTTACTTTCATCAGATCAACATCTTCATACTTTCACATAATCACCTCTTCCTTTCATATCGATTGTGATTGTGAATTTTCCAGGTAAGAAAATGTATTACTTGACATGGACTCTACAATATATCAATCTACTCATGATCACCACTCGATTTATCATTCTAGCTGGACAATATTTGAAGGTAGCTCCCTACTCTTATACTTAATTACCTCCTATCCCCAAGCCATGCTCTCCTACTTTGACATGCATCAATTCCTTATTAATTATCTATTTTTCATCTCTTCTAATTGACCATTGTACAAACAACATATACTTTACACAACAATGAAGCTACCATGTTGAGGCTACCTTAATGCATCACAATTATAGGAATCATTTGTAGCATTTTTGCATTTGGCATTCCTCACTTATTGTCTCTGAGGTTGTGGCTCAGTTTTTCAACATTCTTATGTTGCATCTATATCATTGATGTTATTGGATTGTCTATACGCGATGGTATCTCTGTTTTCTTTTAACCAGGATACATCTTACTTGTGATGCTTGCATATCTTTTGGTTCATGGTCCTTGTCAAGTTGGGTATTAAAATAATCACTTGGAACAAAATCTTAATTTTCTTCTTACTTTGGATATGTAGGTCTCAATAGCCCAACTAGGTATTATGAAATTTCAATTTCAGGTTCAAGTAAAAGAAGACTGTTTGGAACAATTGGTGTTGCAGCAAATCTCATTTTTGTATTTAATTTAGGCATGCTTCCAAAAATATAGGTATAACAAAAGTTTCGTTTAATGATATGACTAGTGTGTAGAAAAAAGAAGGTTCTGGTCTTTTTTAAATCCTCTCCCAAAACTTATTACTTCTCTATCGTTGATCTTCTCCTGAAAGATCCAACGGTTCACAGTAGATTTCTGGTTGACAAGGCACACGGGGGTTAACCACCCGACAAAGCAGTTTCCCCACACTCCTCTGCTACTACATGTCCTGTGATTTGTGGAAGCAGAGCCAAAACTCTCAATACCACTTACCACTGCTTTGCTGGCTGAAATACCACTCCAGGTTATAAATCCTAATGGAATGGTAGCAGATATGTGGAAGCCCCATGTACGAGTTTCTGGATACAGAGTTTGGAAGGAGCAACGAAAGTGTGTATTCTGTTCGCATTTGGATAGTGAGGGTGCTGGCTTGAGGGACATATCTGATACTGACCACACTTGTTGGGGCTCTGCTTCCATTTGTTGGTGATTTTATGAATATTACTAGCGCATTGAGTGTGATACCATTAACACCTGTGTTGGCAAACCATATGTATATTAAAGTGAAGGGAAAGGATTTGAGTTCATTAGGGAAGACGTGGCATTGGGCAAACATATGTTTTTTTCTCCTTGTTATCCATGATATCAACTATGCAACATTCCAGTTCATGGTTATTGACTCCAGAGCATACCATGTCTTCACTGATCTATGATCATACGTGTAACTATATTATTGTAGATGCTATATTCATGTGTTTAGGATATTCATTCAATTCCAAATCTCATTAGAGGTATTCAACTAATTGCTGGTAACAATCATAAGAATCATTAAGTTGCTCACTAACAACTTATTTCAATGCAACAATCTCATATACTTTCATAAAATCCTTAAATAGAGTTTCATTAAGGATATAAAATCCCCCCAACTCAAATAAATATGACATAAATAGAATAAGAGGCCCAAAAAACATATATTTATGACATAAGTAGAACAAAAAGCCCAAAAATCCAACATATAATCTTATAAATATAAAATGCTCACATACTTTCACAAAATATTTAAATAGAATTTCATTAAGCATATAAAAACGCCACAACTCAAATAAACATGACATAAAATAGAATTAAAATCCTAAAAAAGTAATATCTAATCTCATAAATATGAAATTCATGAAATAAGTGCCCACAAATATGTGTTAAGAAAAAAATTATAGTAAAATCACTTCCAAGCTAGATATTTTTGTCATCGAAAGTCTATGGTATAGTAGATCTCACCACCATGCATTCATAGTCTTGTAAATACTCTATACAACAAGACCTAAACTTTATGTAGAAGCTAAATTAAGAAATGTTGCTAATCAAACATGAATGCCAAGAAAACACTATAATTTTGTAGTGATAAGAATATTCGTCTACACATTAAAAAATATAGTTTGATTCTAATACTCTATACAAGAAGTCCTAAACTTTATGTAGAAGCTAAATTAATAAAAGTTGTTAATGAAACATGAATGCCAAGAAAACACTATAATTTTGTAGTGATAAAAATATTTGTATCCACATCAAAAAATATAGTTTGATTAGTAGAATCATTTCCAAGATTGTGAAGAACACAAATAACCAATATATACATGTATTAATCCATTTATGTATGACCTTTGGTTTCTAATTTTAACCAGATGTATGTAAATCTCCCAACTCCACTTTCCCTTTTCATTTCAGAATACGTTGTATGTTTATAGTTTCATTAAATGTTAAAAAAAATCCATGTTTGACACAATAGTTAGTCTTTTTAATAATTTAAATGAGATCCCTTATGCTATGCAAATATTCTTTTTCCAAAACTCTTTTCTTGTACTTTTCATAAAACATTTCTCCACATAAGTCATGTTCTTTTCCTTATGGATGGTTATGGTTGTGTACATAATCTTTCATGTCCTATTCCTTGCATACTTTACTATGTACTTTCGTATAAATAATTATGTTCTTTTCTATAAATAACCTTTAATGGATCTATCTAACTGAGGATCTATTATGCACCGAGAAGTATAAAATCTCTTAATGTGTAAACCACTGAGAGGGATCAAATCCCTCCATGTGCAAAACTCTTTTTTCGCGTGTAGAACTTGAGGATATATTTGCACATGGAGGGATTTGATCCCTCTCAGTGTATGGTAAATCCAAAGTTAGATGGATCTAAGTTGATTTAATCTTTATTTTTTAACCCTCTCTATACACTTCTCATTTCTTCAAAATTGTTATTATTAGTTTCCCTATTACAAATACTCATGATGTTGTATTCATGTAAAAAAAATCAAAGATATAATAATGGCCAACCATTGTCCAACGTCGCATTGTGACAAAGATTATGAGAATATGAAAATAAACCATGGTCAATCATGGTCAACCATGTTTACTTTAGGGTGTATAATATTTATTCAAACGTCCCATTGTCACATATATTGTATATAAAAATCAATCATGGTCAATTACGCTCAACCATGGTCAATCATGGTCAACCATGGTCAATATGAAAATCAACCATCGGCAATCATGGTCAGCCATGGTCCAACATCACATTATGAAAGAACTATCTCAACATGAAAATCAACAATGGTCAACCATGTTTCAATGTCGCATTTTGACGAAGATTGTCTCAATATGAAAATCAACCATGGTCAATCATTGTCAACTATGGTCAACCATGGTCAATAACCATGTTCACATTGTGACGAAGATTGTCTCTTTGCCCAACGTCACATTATGATAAATATTGTCTCAATATGATAATCAACCATGGTCAATCATCGTCAACCATGGCTATTCATGGTCAAACATGGTCCAACATCACATTATGAGAAGTATTGTCTCAATATGAAAATTAGCCATGTCAACCATCTTCAATCATGGTCAAATGCCACATTGTGACAAATATTGTCTCAAATGAAAATCCATCATGGTCAATCGTGGTCAACCATGGTCACTATGAAAATCAACCATGTTCCAATGTCCCATTGTCACAAAGATGTCTCAATGTGAAAATCAACCATTGTTAATCATGTTCAACCATGGTCAATAATCATGGTCACATTGTGATGAAGATGGTCTCTTGGTCCAATGTCACATTATGAAAACCATGGTCATCCATGGTCAAACATGGTACAACGTCACAATGGGACAAAGATTGTCTCAATATGAAAATCAACCATGGTCATCCATGGTCGAACATCAAATTGTGACAAATATTTTCTCAATATGAAAATTAATCATGGTCCAACATCGCATTGAATAAGATTGTGTCAATATGAAAATAAACCATTGTCAATGATAGTCGACCATGTTTATTTTAGGGTTTTTATTATTTATCTTAGGATTTATATACCTTGGGTTCATAATATTAAACCCTTGGTTTAATATTAATCCCTTGGGCTTTTAGTATTAATCCATTGTATTTATTAGTCCCTTAGGTTTATAATATTAATCCTAATGTTTTATAATATTAATCCTAAGGTTTATAATATTAATCTTAGGGTTTATATTCCTAGGGTTTAATATTAATAGTTGGGTCGAATGCTATTCCCTTCAATTTGTAATCCCTCAGGTTTTTAATATTAATCCAATGCTTTTAGTAATCGCTTTGATTTATAATATTGATCCTGGGGTTTGAATATTAATCATAGGGTTTGTATTCTTTGGGTTTAATATTAAACCTATGGTTTATAACATTAATCTTATGGTTTAATATTAATCTCTCTTGTTTATAATCCCCTTCATTTATAATATTAACCCCTTAGGTTTATTAATATTAGGGTATATATTCCTAGGATTTAATGTTAATCATAAGGTTTAATGTTATTCCCTTAGGTTTTTCATATTAATCGCTCGGGTTTATTAATTAGGTAGGTCTCTTTGTCCAACGTTGCATTGTGAAAAAGATTCTATCAATATGAAAGTAAGTAATTTTCAACCATCATCAACCATGGCAATTCATATCCATGGTCTAACATCACAAGATTTGAAAAATATTGTCTCAATATGAAAATCAACCATGTTCAACCATTTTAGACCATCATCAACCATGGGCCAACATTTGACACAGGTTACCCCTGCTTTACCCTCAATATGCATGTAGACCTATGCATAAACCATTTTCCCATGAATAGATATGACCTACTAGGTCAAAAATTCATTAATAGTAATGGTTAAGGCCCTTTCCATTATCTCTCATGTGGAAACATATTAATATTCTAACCCAAAGTCTAAACCCTCATTATCAGGACTTTAATCACCCCTTAACCTTCATTCCCTTTAATATCGGGACTCATAAAAACCCTCTAAGCCATTATTAAATCCTTATTCCACACCATATACAAAACCCTCTTTTAACTTTTGGTTATAATTATGCTTAACAGTAAAACCCTTCTATTACACTTCAATCCATTACAAACCCTTTATAATTGATAACACATAAAACCACATACATCATACCCTTTCCCACCAATCCTCGGTCTTTGCACAATTCTTGAGAATCACCTTTATCGCAGTCGCTCATCACCAGTTACCATGGTCATACCACATACATACATTTATCCCCCTCCAACTCTGATATGCAGCTATTAGAATGTTTGAATAACACTTTTGCATAAAAGCCCTTAGCACGACACTTTATAGAAATACAAGGGAAATAAATTAAATTTCCACTCCAAACCATAGAAGCGGATCTCAAGATTTATACATCCACATTTATAAATATCTTTGGGTCCACTCATTGGCCTTCACATTATCCTCTATTTATTAGTCCCTTAGGTTTATAATATTAATCCTAAAGTTTTATAGTATTAATCCTAAGGTTTATAATATTAATCTTAAGGTTTATATTCCTAGGGCTTAATACTAATAGTTGGCTCTAATGCTATTCCCTTCACTTTATAATCCCTCAAGTTTCTAATATTAGTCCAATGCTTTTAGTAATTTCTTTGGTTTATAATATTGATCCTAGGGTTTTAATATTAATCATAGGGTTTGTATTCCTAGGTTTAATATTAAACCTATGGTTTATAACATTAATCTTATGGTTTAATATTATTCTCTTTAGTTTATAATCCCCTTCATTTATAATATTAATCGCTTAGTTTTATTAATATTAGGGTTAATGTTCCTAGGATTTAATATTAATCATAAGGTTTAATGTTATTCCCTTAGGTTTTTTATATTAATCGCTCAGGATTATTAATTAGATAGGTCTCTCTTTCCAATGTCGCATTGTGACAAAGAATGTGTCAATATGAAAATAAGCAAATTTCAACCATCATCAACCATGGCAATTCAATTATGTGGTCCAACATCACAAGGTTTGATAAATGTTGTCTCAATATGAAAATCAACCATGGCCAACCATTTTAAACCACATTTAACAATGGTTCTATATGAGGTTTTATTAATGGTTGACCATGGTCCAACATTTGACACAGGGTTACCCCAGCTTTACCCACAATATGCAGGTAGACCTATGCATAAACCATTTTCCCAGGAATAGATATGACCTACCAGATCAAAACTTCATTAATAGTAATGGTTAAGGCCCTTTCCATTATCTCTCGTGTGGAAACATATTAATATTCTAACCCAAAGTCTAAACCCTCATTGTTGGTACTTTAATCACCCCTTAACCTTCATTCCCTTTAATATCAGGACTCATACAACCCCTCTAAGCGATTATTAAATCCTTATCCACACCATATACAAAACCCTCTTTTAACTTTGGGTTATAATTGTACTTAACCTTAAAATCATGTTATCATGCTTCAATCCATTATAAACCCTTTATAATTGATAACACATAAAACCACATACATCATACCCTTTTCTACCAACCCTCGGTCTTTGCACAATTCTTAAGAATCACATTTATCACAGTCTATCATCGCCAGTTACCGTGGTCATACGACATACATACCTTCATCCCCCTCCAACTCTGATATGCAACAATCAGAACGTTTGAGTAAAACTTTTGCATAAAATCCATCGGCATGACACTTTATAGAAATACAAAGGAAATACATTAAATTTCCACTCTTAACCATATAAGCGAATCTCAAAGTTTATACATTCACATTTATAAATATGTTTGGGTCCACTCATCGGCCTTCACATTATCCTCTATTTATTAGTCCCTTAGGTTTATAATATTAATCCTAAGGACATTAATCCTAAGGTTTATAATATTAATCTTAGGGTTTATATTCCTAGGGTTTAATATTAATAGTTGGATCTAATATTATTCCCTTCACTTTATAATCGCTCCGATTTTTAATATTAGTCCAATGCTTTTAGTAAATGCTTTGGTTTATAATATTGATCCTAGGGTTTTAATATTAATCATAGGGTTTGTATTCCTAGGGTTTAATATTAAACCTATGGTTTATAACATTAATATGATGGTTTAATATTAATCTCTTTAGTTTATAATCCCCTTCATTTATTTTAATATTAATCCCTTAGGATTATTAATATTAGGGTTTAGGTTCCTAGGATTTAATATTAATCATCAGGTTTAATGTTATTCCCTTAGGTTTTTCATATTAATTGCTCGGGGTTATTAATGAGATAGGTCTCTTTTTCCAACATCGCATTGTAACAAAGACTGTGTCAATATGAAAATAAGCAATTTTCAACATCATCAACCATGGAAATTCATATTTGTGGTCCAACATCACAAGATTTGAGAAATATTGTCTCAATATGAAAATCAACCATGGTCAACCATTTTAAACCAAATTTAACAATGGTTGTATATGTAGTTTTATTAATGGTCTACCATGGTCCAAAATTTGATACAGGGTTACTCCTGCTTTATCAACAATATGCATGTAGACCTACGCATAAACCATTTTCCCAGGAATGGATATGACCTACTAGGTCAAAACTTCATTAATAGTAATGGTTAAGGCCCTTTCCATTATCTCTCATGTGGAAACATATTAATATTCTAACCCAACGTCTAAACCCTCATTATTGGGACTTTAATCACCCCTTAACCTTCATTCCCTTTAATATCGGGACTCATACAACCCCTCTAAGCCATTATTATATCCTTATTCCACACCATATACAAAACCCTCTTTTAACTTCAGGTTATAATTGTGCTTAACCTTAAAACCCTTCTATCATGCTTCAATCCATTATAAACCCTTTATAATTGATAACACATAAAACCACATACATCATACCCTTTTCTTCCAATCCTCGATCTTTGCACAATTCTCGAGAATCACCTTTCTCGCAATCACTAATCACCAGTTACCATGGTCATACCACATACATACCTTTATCCCCCTTCGACTCTGATATGCAACTATCAGAACGTTTGAATAACACTTTTGCATAAAAGCCCTCGGCACGAAACTTTATAGAAATGCAAAGGAAATACATTAAATTTCCACTCTGAACCATATAAGTAGATCTCAAGATTTATACATCCACATTTATAAATATCTTTGGGTCCACTCATCCACCTTCACATTATCCTCCACCGTTGATCTCCTCCTCTAGATCCAATGATTTACATTAGTTTCGGGTTGCCAACACACACGGGGTTTAATCGTCTGATACAACGGTTTCCCCACTCCACCCACTACTACGTGTCAAACACTAAGTGGAATCGGGTGCTTGCCCTCCGATACCACTTACCATTCTTCCTCCACCCGATAGTTTGCTTACACTATTTAAAAACCACTCCGACATGCATTACGGACCCGATGGGGTCCTAGGGTTCATTTGATAAATTTTTGGTTCCGCTACATATCTCATGTCGCAATCGCTTCCTCCTTTTTCAATGACTGTGATGCGATCCCGATGTTCCATTTTCTATGATTTGATTTCGGCCATTGATCTATGAGATCTAACGATTGCTGTTCAATGATACTTTACTACTCCACTACTCTATTTACTTATGTTTTATGCTATTTCTTTAGCATATCTGTGGTTTTGGGGTTTCTTCAGGTTCTAGTCATTCGGATAATTACTACGCACTCTACCTACAACTATGATATGGATAATACATTACTCACTCATAATGCGCCATTGATGCTAAACAACACACTTATATATTAATATTAATATTGATTAATATGAATACCAACATTAATATTACTATTAATATTATTAATATTTTGAAAATGTTATTTTAATATTAGTTATTAGTTATTTATAATTATTAATTATTGATATTCATAACATTAATTAAAAATATTAAAATTATGCTCAACCATGGTCAATCATGGTCAACCATGATCAATATGAAAATTAACCATGGTCAATATGAAAATCAACCATCGTCAATCATGGTCAGCCATGGTCCAACATCACATTGTGAAAGAATTGCCTCAACATGAAAATCAACCATGGTCAACCATTGTCAACCATGGTCAACCATGTTTCAACATTGCATTTTGACAAAGATTGTCTCAATGTGAAAATCAACCATGCTCAATCATTGTCAACTATGGTCAACCATGGTCAATAATCATGTTCACATTGTAATGAAGATTGTCTCTTTGTCGAATGTCACATTGTGATAAAGATTGCCTCAATATGATAATCAGCCATGGTCAATCATCGTCAACCATGAACATTCATGGTCTAACATGGTCCAACATCACATTATAAGAATTATTGTCTCAATATGAAAATCAACCATGTTAACCATCTTCAATCATGGTCTACCATGGTAAAATGTTGCATTGTGACAAATATTATCTCAAATGAAAATCAATCATGGTCAATCGTGGTCAACCATGGTCAATATGAAAATCAACCATGATCCAATGTCCCATTGTCACAAAGATGTCTGAACGTGCAAAGCAACCATTCTTAATCATGGTTAAACATGGTCAATAATCATGGTCACATCGTGATGAAGATGGTCTCGTGGTTCAATGTCACATTATGAAAACCATGGTCATCCATGGTCAAACATGGTACAACATCACATTGGGACAAAGATTGTCTCAATATGAAAATCAACCATGACCATCCATGGTCCAACATCACATTGCGACAAATATTTCCTCAATATGGAAATCAATCATGTTCAATCATGGTCCAACATCGCATTGAGAAAGAATGTGTGAATATGAAAATCATAATATTAACAATCCCTAGGGTTTATTGATTCATTAGGTTTATAATATTCATAGTCACGTGGGTTGATCAATCTATTGGGCTTAAAAAATTAATTCCTATTAATCCCTTGCAATTTTTTATCCCTTGGGTTTATTAATTTCCAATGGTTTATAATATCAAATTATTGGTTTTCTTAAATTCTCCAACATTTTAATATTAATAATTCATTGGGTTCATAATCCCTTGGGTTTGTTATTCCTTTGGGTTTATTATATCAATCCCCTAGGTTCATTATTCCCTTAGGTTTATATTATTAGTCCCTTTTGTTTAATAATATTGCATTATGTTCATAATCCCTTGGGGTTTTAGTATTAATGCCTTGGGTTTATAACATCAATTGTTTGGGTTTATTGTTCCCGAGTCAAACATGGTTTATTATAATGTCGACCATGGTCCAACATGGAATTGTGATAGGAATTGCCTCAATATGTAAATCAATGATGGTCGATCATGTTTATTTTAATGTTATAATATTTTTCTTAGGGTTTATATATGTTGGGTTTATAATATTAATCCCTTGGGTTTAATATTATTCCCCTGGGTACATATTGCCTTGTGGTCTTAGTATTAATCCCTTCGTTTTATTATGCCTTTGGGTTTCTCATATTAATCCCTTGGGTTTATGATTCCCTTAGGTTTATAATATCAATCATGGTAAACCATTGTTAATCATAGCCAACCATGCTTGAATGTCACATTGTGAGAATGATAGTCTCACCATGAAAATAAATAATAATCCCTTAGGTTTACTGTTCCTTTGGGTTTATTATATCAATCCCTTGGATTTATTATTCCCTTGGGTTTATATTATTAGTCCATTTTGTTTACTAGTATTCCCTTTGGTTCATAATCCCTTGGGGTTTTAGTATTAATCCCTCGGGTTTATAATATCAATCACTTGGGTTTATTATTCTTGAGTCAAACATGGTTTATTATGATGTCGACCATGGTCCAACATGGAATTGTGATAAGGATTTTCTCAATATGAGCATCCATGATGGTCGAGCATGTTTATTTCAATGTTTATAATATTCATCTTAGGGTTTATATACATTGGGTTTATAATATTAGTCCCTTGGGTTTAATATTATTCCCTTGGGTTCATAATCCCTTGCGGTTTTAGTATTAATGTAAATAAGTTGGGTTTACTATTCACTTAGGTTTATAATATGAAAATCAATGATTATTGATCATGCTTATTTTAATGTTTATAATATTTGTCTTGGGGTTCATATATGTTAGGCTTATAGTATTAATCCCTTGGGTTCATAACCCCTTGGGGTTTTAGTACTAATTCCTTCGTTTTATTATTCCTTTCGGTTTCTCATATTTATCCCTTAGGTTTATAATATCGATCATGGTAAAACATTGTCAATCATAGCCAACCATGGTCAACAATGCTTGATTGCCACATTGTCACAAGGATTGTCTCACCATGAAAATAAATTATGTTTATTTTAGTGTTTGTAATATATATATTTTGCTTTACGAATGTTGGGTTTATAATATTAGTCCCTTGGGTTTAATATTATTCCCTTGGGTTCATAATCCCTTGGGGTTTTAGTATTAATCCCTCGGGGTTTATTATTCATTTGGGTTTATAATATCAATCCCTTGGGTTTATTATTTCCTCATGTTTATAATATCAATCATGGTCAACCATGGTCGAATGTTACATTGTCATAAGGATTGTCTTACCATGAATAAATGATGTTTATTCTAGTCTTTGTAATATTTATATTTGGGTTTACAAATGTTGGGTTTATAATATTAGTCCCTTGGGATTAATATTATTCCCTTGGGTTCATAATCCCTTGGGGTTTTAGTATTAATCCCTTGGGCTTAATATTATTCCCTTGAGTTCATAATCCATTGGGGTTTTAGTATTAATCCCTTGGGTTTATTATTCATTTGGGTTTATAATGTAAATAAGTTGGGTTTACTATTCCCTTAGGTTTATAATATCAATCATGGTCAACCATTGTCAATCATAGCCAACCATGGTCAACCATGTTTGAATGTTTCATTGTGACAAGGATTTTCTCACCATCAAAATAAACCATGTTTATTTTAGTGTGCATAGTATTTATATTTGGGTTCACCAATATTGGGTTTATAATATTAGTTCCATGGGTTTAATATTATTTCGTTCAGTTAATAATCCCTTGGGGTTTTAGTATTAATCCCTTAGTTTTATTATTCCTTTGGGTTTATAATATCAATCCCTTGGGTTTATTATTCCCTTAGGTTTATAATATCAATCATGGTCTGCCATGGTTGATTCTCGCAGTGCGACAATTATTGTGCCACCATCAAAATTAATCATGTTTATTTTAGTGTTTGTAGTATTTATATTTGGGTTTACCAAATTTGGTTTTATAACATTAGTCCCATGGTTGAATGTCGCATTTTCAAAATGATTGTCTCACCATGAAAATAAACCATGTTTATTTTAGTGTCTATAATATTTATATTTGGGTTTACCATATTAGTCTTATGGTTGAATGTCCCATTTTGACAAATATTGTCTCACCATGAAAATAAATCATGTTTATTTTGGTCTTTGTAATACTTACATTTGGTTTTAGATTGTTGAGTATATAGTATTAGGCCCTTGGGTTTAATATTATTCCATTGGGTTCATAATCCCTTCGGGTTTTAGTATTAATCCACTGGGTTTATTGTTCATTGGGGTTTTAGTATTAATCCCTTGGGTTTATTGTTCACTTGGGTTTATAATATCAATCCCTTGGGTTTATTATTCCCTTTGGTTTATAATATCAATCATTGTAAACCATTGTCAATCATAGCCAAACATGGTCAATCATGGTTGAATGTCGCATTGTGACAAGAATTGTCTCACCATCAAAATAAACCACGTTTGTTTTAGTGTTTGTAGTATTTATATTTGGGTTTACCAATGTTGGGTTTATAATATTAGTTCCTTGGGCTTAATATTGTTCCCTTTGGTTCATATTCCCTTGGGGTTTTAGTATTACTCCCTTAGGTTTATTATTCATTTGGGTTTATATAGTTACTAATAATCCTATATAGTTATTTATATTGTTATTAATAATCTTAAATGTGTTTGATAATATTTATATAGTTATTTCATGTAGGAAACGGGCAAATACACACAGTGTACACAAATCATGCACAAATTCTATTATCCCTAGGAATTTTTTAACTCTGTAAGGGGTTAAATCTTCAATACTTAATAGAAATATGCGAGTTGTATGTATCTGTGTATTTTACGCCTTTTCCAGTTATATTGTGAATATATGTATTGATGTCTTGAATACCATTTGTAAGTATGTTGATTGACCATCAATCACTGTGGGGTCGATGGCGATCCAAAGATAATCAAGTTAGCTGTGTATGGGATGATAATAGTGTGAACGCAGGTGTGGCAGAGAACTGTGTTTAACATAGAAAGCCATTAAAACCAAGCAAGATAAGTTAAGGGAGAACTGGATGAGAATGTGCAAGAGCCATTTGATCACATGGATCAATGGTCCAGATGATGTTGTTGAGGAGCAAAGTAAAATATCGCATCAGCAAAGTTTGTTTGCATGGTTTGGTTCCGCGAGCATAAATCCAAGTTACACTAAGATTTAGCGCAAAACACAATCAGATCCAAAATTTTGACTTGAAACTTTATTGATGGGAACCTACACACTTATCGGGTCTGTAAGGCAATATCGCATTAACGGATAGTTTTACAAAGGGGAAAGTCTAGAGCTTTAAGGACTTACGATCGCGATCGCATCGGCGGGAAGCCTTGGTATTATCGGAACCGACCGTGGGCTTAAATAGTGATAATGTAATGTTACGATGGTTGATATGCCGACCGCCGATGAAGCCAATACGAGATCGGAGATCGGAGAGGGCAGAGATCGAAGGAGGGCAATGATAAGGCTTTGAAGGGAGAGCCGGACCCGACGATAATTGTAGTTGTGGGTATAGTCTTTTTGAGATTCGGCTATGTGTTCCAATGGAGTTTTCCCATTTACTCCTATGTATTTCGATATTTTATTGTCCCGGGGTTTTTCTAGAGGAAAAGCGAAAGATTAATGCTCCCGATAGTTAAGTGGTTCCAATGTAAAGGCTTAACTACATATTTAAAAGCTTCCGATAGACTTGTGGGCCCATAACCCATAGATGAGGGACTGAATATTTCTAAAGAAAGGGGATTTTGACTAACCCCCAAAATCTCTTTTCATCACATTACTTGGTTCTTCAAATGGATTCAACGATCCATCTCATTCCTCTATATCCTTCTATTCCTCTCTAATATTATGATGAGCTATTCTTATTATTAATTAATATATATTAGGAGTTCATATAATTATTATAATATTAATACA
>APFE030391224.1:0-18030 GCA_000404065.3 Pinus taeda | reverse complement strand
TATATATAGATAATCTGGTTGTTAATATTTATATAGTTATTAATAATCCTAAATACCCATAATAACTATTAATGTGGTTGATATAAATCTTGGAAAATATGATAATATATATGTTTCATATACATCAAATTTATCAATCACATTGGTAAATATGATTGTCTTAATTTTAACTTATTTATATCGGTAATTACTACAATCCAATTATCCCAGGCAATAAATGACTCTAGTATCTAAATATATAAATAAGCAAATTAAATTCTCGTATATAAATATAAAAATGAGCAAATTAAATTCTCATAAGTGAAAGAGATTCGTACCAATCCTTTATGACAGCGGTGAGTGTGAAGAGCCAGAATTATTTTTTCATTTCCATCCCTATTATCTTGCAATGAGTTTCCAGATCCACAGGGAATATATGTATGAAGAGTAAGTATATTTTATGTTACATGCAGTTGTGGGAAATCTTTCTTCAAATCTAAAAGAGGAGAATATCGATCGGTACCTAGATTCTTTAGGAAAACTCAATCAAAAAATAATAATTTAAAATAGAAAATTAACCTAGGCAATTTATTTTCGCTTTTAAATAGGAAATAATCTTTATTTTTTTATTTTTTCCTTTCCCTTAAAACCTTTCAATTACTTTTCTCCTCCTTGGTTTATATTTACAAATCAATCTATCTTACTAACCTTTTCATTTTTTTGGTTATATATCAAACTTAAATGGATATGAATCTTGCACGCTGGTCGTGCAAGTACAAGGTGTAGTATTAATTTAAATTTCACTTAATAAACTCAGAGTGCAATTTTAATTTGCATAATAATATATGTATTTAGAAGTTGTTTCTAGCAAATTAATTACGTTAACCGCTAATAAAATACGGGAGAACAAATTCATATTACAACGTATCAATTTTGTTAGAGTATAAGAAGGTAAAGAAAGTTACAAGTGGAATCATACTTGAAGTCATATCTTGTTAAAAAGTTTATGAAATTGGAGATATGAAACTCTTTTAAAGAAACTTTATTGTATCACAAGAAAACATTATTCTATCAACATAGTTTATAAACAATAGTTATATTATAATCAGAATTTTTTTTCTCAATTTATCTGGAGTAGATTAAATTAAATAAAAAATAGTAATAAAAAATTAAATTAATATTAGTTTTTAAATAAAATATTTCAATTCCATTTTAATTCTCAACAATTTTATTTAGAAAATAAAGTAATTAAACCTAATAAATAAATAAAATCATTTTATTATGATATAGATATGCAATTTTTGAGTAGTTAAGATGGAGTTGACATATAACATGTGAAGATAATAAGATTGATACTACATGATGTGTAATTCATCTTATACTTAGTTGACACGTAATATTTAAAATAAAAATATATTTTAGTGTCATACATATGTAATTCTTTCCATTTTTAATATGGATTAGTCTTGTAATTTTTTTAATAAGAGATCTATTTGTGTAGAAAGAGAGATATGTTCTAGAATGTGAATTACAAATAAAATATTTACATCAACTATGTATATATTATATATAATCTCAAGATAGAAAATTTATTGTACTTATATTTTTTTATTACTATGTCTTGGAAAACCACCACTGTAGATTCATTTTAACTCTAAATCTTTCTCAAATTTTGGACTAATAAATATTTGCAAACTAAAATATTTAATCCCTCTCAATACTTAATAAATTCAAAATAACAATAAATCTATTCCAATTATAAACCTATCTTCTTAACCTATTTAATTATAATAATACTTAATATAAATATTGTTAATATAATAATACTTTGCATTATATTAGTCGTCATTTATTTTAAGAAATTAAATTAATACATTTTAATCACTATTTTTAATTTATATATCTGTTTCTGGGCATATTTTATTTTATTTGTGTTGCCGACCTACCTTAAAATCATGAAATTACATCAAAATATTGAAAAGCTTATGCAAAGTGGAAAATAAACTCATTGGACACACCGTCCGCTTTATTATAGCATATGCATGTCTATAAAGTTAGCACTCCAATACCACTTGAAATTATATTTTGTTAAAAGATTATGAACTATGCGAGAATAATTTTTTTATAGAAATTTTATTGTATCAAAGAAAATATTATTCATTGTTTTATCAAGCAATAATAATGTTCATAGTTATAGAGAGTTTTTTGAAAATTTACATATAAAAAAAATGGTAATATTTAAACGGTTGATTAACTTTAATTTTAATTTTAAAAAATAGATATATATGAATTTAATTCAACTTAAAAAATAAACAATCAATTAATATTTATTATATATCTATATATATAACTAAATATTACATTGATATATGTCTAAATTGATATTTATATTATGTTTCATGTAAAAATTGTTTCACATAATTGTTGCAATCTATAATTACATCTTATTTTTCATTACTCTTAATATAAACTAGGAAGTTGCATTGATCATTTGAATACAGAAGTATGGAAAGAGTAGTTCGAAGACATGTAAGAGTTTATTCATTCTTCATAAGTGTAAGAAAATAAGTGCAAGAGATCACAAGTGTAAGAAAATAAGTGCAAGAGAATATTATGTAGTGAGATTATTTTTGTTCCAAGAGAATATCATGTAGTGAGATCATTTTTGTTGCTAGTAAGTGTATAATGGAACAATATGTAAAAGTGAGATCATTCTTGTTCCTAATAAGTGAGTAAATGAAATAATATGTAAAACAAAAAATAAGTTAGAGTCATTTTTTACATCATTCAATGAGCATAGTTAAAATTGTTTGTTGTATCTATTTTTTCTTTCTAGCGAACATGTAGTACTATAATGTCTTTATGGAGAATAATTTTTCATGGTTAGAAATGTTACATAGAATAAAAATAGTGTTTGGTTTGTTGTGTAGTTATGTTTTATATGACATTTGTTTTAGGCTAGGATGTAAATTGTGCTGTGTATGGTCACCAATAGTGTACTATACAATTTTGTTCGAGGTATTTCAAATAACAATGTTTGAACATTTTCCATACTGAGATGAACATTTCTTATCAAATCTATATGGACTAACAAAAGAATTACCAATAATAAAAGTAGGTTTGAATGGAGTTGAATATCCATTTTCTTCTATTAATGCACTTCCATCCTATTTACATGACATTAAAATCTATATATTGAGGAATATAGTATAAATATTTTTAAATAAATATCTATATAAACTTGGAGATGATATTGTATCTTTATACTTGTAACACTCGTCAAACTAGTTATACCTAAACTTATATTAAATGTGTCCAAAGCTTTATTATAAATTTGATTAATCTATGTGAAAGGCCATTTATTTTGCATCTCTTCTCTTCGTTATAGATTTAAACAATATAAGGAATTTACCTTTTTGCAATTATTATTTCATTCAAATAAAGAAATGGTCATATGTTTCCATCAATTGAAAATGTTCTTTGATATATTATAATAGTTATGTGTTGTGATTAAATGCATACTATTATTTATCAGTTTAAATAATTAGACATACAAATGTGTTTCACTGCTTTTTCATTGTTTTAATCATCATTTTTTATCTATAGAATTTATTACAACCCCAATATCCTATCAAGCATAATGGCAACACCAATTGTCGAGATTAGGTACATATCCTTATTTTTTGCAAATTGTTTCATTTTGGTCTACAGTATACACCTGTATTCTTCACAAATTGGAGGTGTTGTTTTATATAATGCTTGATTCATCAAACTGAATGATACGGTTACGATTCATCAAACTGAATGATACGATTACGATCACCAAGATCGTAAATGGTTTTTTTTTTTTTTACTTTGAAGTTCATAATGTATATTCCAAGATGAGTTAGAATTTTTTTCTCATGTCTTTGAATCAGGTGAGAAGGGATAATGAATGTAACTATGATCATTCAATTCACATATATCATAGTAGCACATACTATTCTACACATTATATTTTCTTGGTGTATTTATGTGTTATATGATACCATTATGTTTCTAATAAAGGCTTTTCTGTCGTGTGATTGTTCAAGAATTCTATTATTATTATATTTTTATTTGTAAACTTGAGTTCATATAAATTATTTATACAAGAAAAATGAAGATAAAGAAAGTTTATAAATTTTATTCTTGTATTAACCATCTAAATGAACTACTGGGTTGAGGAGGAGAGGGATTCTCATTAATCACAAAAGAATAATTGTTGAATGATATGTACGGATCTTGGGAAAAATCAAATAAGAATGCAGAAACCTATGGACTATATCTGGGACTTACCTTAGCTCATCAAAGAGGAATTAAGGAAATGGGTATTCTGGGTGATTCTCTCTTGGTCATAAAACACATGAACTCAAACTCTTTAGCTCATAATAACAAGTTAAATCATATTCTCAAGAGAGTCCTTGGCATCCTCCCTCTCTTTGAGAATCTGTAATTTTTTCACATTCTAAGAGGCATAAATAGCGATGTGGATATGTAAGACAATATGACTTTCAAAATAAAAGAAGATTTCAACAAGGTTAATGAAATTGATGGTCATTTACCCATCCCTTAAAATTTTGCATGAAATTCCAAATTTTGATGATAAATTTCTCCTTCTTCAATAAAGATCTGGCACAAAAGTAGAAAATCATGGTCAAAATTTTTATTAAGCCCTATTTTATCTCCTTCCCTCCCCTTGTGTGAATTCATCCTTCCTCCATGTTTTCCCTTCTCCCATCCCCCCCGCATCCACATCACCCTCCTCATCACCCCCACTTTTACCCTCCTCTACAGACCACCTCTCCCACTCCCTTAGCATCCCCATCATCACCTCTCTTCTCAGCCCCCTGCCCCCATCACATCTTCCCTCCCTATTTGTGCCCCCTCTCCCTTCCCATCTAGCATCATCTGAATATTTCACTTCCTACTCACTCGATTCATAGTTTCAATCCTCAGTAGGTCACGCCATTCGGCATATAGGAAAATTTAAGTGTGGTAACTCTACAAGTCATTTCTTGTATCTGGGTTAGCAATAATAATGAAGTTATCACCATGTGAAATTTCGGAGAGATAGAGCCACATTTACTTCCATTGGCATGGATCAGATGGTTCACTCACGTGATGGTTAAATTTCTTAAGGAGAAATTCATTTTAGGCATTAGGGAAATCATGGTCGAGAATTGGGATCATTTTGGGTTTTTTTGGGTTCTTAGTTCCTTCTCATAATTTGTGTTCCTCGCAAAGATTTCAAAGCCTCACTATGAATCGCGCTAATTTCCACTCTGCACTTGAGCTCGGGTAGGGTGGTAGGTCATTCTGAAATGAAGTGGGAGAAGTTCCCCCGTATGACCTCATACTCCCCTCATGCTTATGGGTCTTGTGATTAAAACACAACTATAAGAGTGTGGGTAGGGTGGTACGTCATTCTGAAATGAAGTGGGAGAAGTTCCCCTGTATGATATCATACTCCCCTCATGCCTATTGGTCTTGTGATATAAAAGACAACTGTAAGAGTGAGCTTGGCAGCAATTCAAAAGATTCTTCAGCGGTAGAGAGAAAAGGCTCGTGAAATGCAAGATAGATACATGGAGAGGAACATAAAAATATAACAGCTCGAAGATGAGTTAGATGCTCTACTAAGTAAAATCTATGATCTCTCAATTCAATTGGCAATGCAACACTCATGGGGAGCAAGATCCAACTAGGATAGACCTAAACTAACCAACTTACTTTGATGACTAGTCTACTTATTTTGTCTATTTTCCATGATGAATTTTAAATGTATTTTGTTACTATGATAGTTCTTTAAGGCCTGCTTTAGTAAATATCTAATCACTTAGTCACCTTTTGAGAGGAAAATGGGCTTTGATATTCTCTGCACACAATGACGGCCATTGATGTAAATGTATATGAAATCTAAAACTCTAGTACTTTTTGTCATGACCATTGTGTGGATTAATACAAATATATTAGTCTTTCCTTTAAAAAAAAATAATCTAAATGAACTTTATTTCTTATATTTTTATAAACCTAATTTTTAGATTATTTATGTTCTTTTTTGTTGATTCCTTCACTGGTGTTATAATTTATCTTGAACTTATATAATAATCATTTGTATCGAGAGATTCAATGTTCAAATCCACTTCTCTTACCCGTGTCTCTAAAAGGGGCATACACAAGCACCTAATGTTACAATAGTAATGGTTGGAAAAAAAAAAAGATAACAATTTTACTATGGCATGGGACAAGTCAAACATATATGTAGGTTTCAAAGGTAATGAGAAGAGAATAAAAGCAACGAGAAGCTAATGTATGGATATTTTTTATTTTTATTATGTCTACAATGTCTATCTAGGGACACTCTCTTCACCTATCCTAGTTTTTCTCATTTAAAGATTTGTACATTTACTATGTGATAAACAAGTGCACATAATAATTTTTTTATTAATTTTAAAAGTTTACCTAAAAAATTAGATATTTTTGCTAAATATGTTCTCAATGACTAAATAATAGTAGACACTATTGACAAATTAGGCCATATATCTATTTTTTTTATTTAAAAAGAAAACATTTTCTTAACAATAGCAATAAATATAACCCTTTGAAGCTTGTTGTTCAATTTCTTCTTTTGTGTCATTTATGATCTCTTAGCCATCTCTAGTTATTGTTTTTTTTTCTTTTTTTTTAAGCAATGCACCTAAAGAAATATAAATCAATGTAATACATTATGTGAAACAATATGTAATATACAATAATAAAAGGTTACAGGTAAGATGCAAATCACAATAGAAAAGAAATAAGTAGAGCATCTTCCTTTTAGTTTAATGTTCCACGATAGTGCTTTATTTTGATTTTCCTTTTGGAAGTATTGATACTTGTTTTTATATAATTTTCACTAAACATCATATCTAATTACAAAGAAAAAATTAATAGAGTGCAACAGAGTAAATTTATTTTATCCCTTGTTATTTCTCAAGTAATGTATATACTTTGCAGGTTTAATGAGAGAAAAGAATGATCGAGAGCTCTATGTCTTTTCTCTACAACAAGAGTTTCCTTAGATTTCATCGAACATCCGATTATAGGCCCAAGAAGCTTTGGCTGGATTGAATCGTGGTGACTTTCACAACCTCTTGGATGTTCTAAGTGACATTGTTGTTTGCAGTTAGCTTGTGTAGCTCATCTCGAGATCTGGCCTACTTTAGCCTATGATTTTGTGTTAGATTTAGGGGATTCCATCATGTTTTTTGAAGTGGGATATCATCCTCTACAGTGTGGTTGAACCTCTGAGCGTTTGTATTCTTTGGGTTTAGGTTTTCTTCTAAAGATCATGAATGTTTATGAATATTTATTGTTTAATGGATCACCCATGTATATCATTTCTCATGGAACATATTTAAGGGATATCAAATGGTTTTTATGCTTATTTTTTTCTTTAACACATACACAATGAGTGCCCCATACAAATTCATGAATAAGGTATAATTAAACCTTTTTTTGGACTTAGGGTTTTCCTCCTCAACTAAAAAATGTAGTACTCTTGAAGGAAAGAAGATTATTATGTAATTTTATTGGCTTGTGTCTAAGATGTGGAGGCATTGAAGATTGGGTTTTACAAAACTGGTAAAATCATGAATCGGAGTGCATTTACTATTGTGGAAATGGGTACTATGAATTTACCAGCAAGATAAAGCCTAGATCTATAAGTCAACTCATTATTCCAAGAGTAGCAAAGGTTTTTTTCTTATTCATGGGTCTCTTGAATTTAATCCCATGATGGAAATTTCATTGGCATCTTTGTGGATCAGATTTCCAAGTTTCCCTCTTCTTTGTTGGGGTGAAGAAATTTTTAAGGCTATAGGAGATAAGCTAAGCTAACTTATTTCCAGTGATATATAACATGGGGACAATTCTTCATGTGTTAGAATTTGTGTGGAAATGGATTTCTCAAAAGTCATCCCAAAGGTGATTCAACTAAATATAAAAGGTTGGTCTTACCTCTAGGGTCTGCATTATGAACAGATGCTTTTCAAGTGTAGTATTTGTCATGAGCATGAACACTTTGTGAAAAGATACCCAATGGATTTATTTTTTTCAAAGCTCTTCTAACCCTTCTCCCATAAAAAACCAAGGAAAAAATAAGCAAGGATTCATTCCACTTAAAAGGAAATATAAGAAGCATTGAAATAAGAAGAAACAACCGTATAAGGTCGAATCTCCTCACCAACCCCTTTGTAAATAATGATTTGAAGGCCTGAATGTTATTGAGGAAGAGGGTGAAAATCATGAGGCCCCCAGTAGATAAACCAATATCCATGAAGACTCATGTTCCAAACGTCCCTCTTAATTTGAAAGATAAAGAAGGCTCAGATAACGACTCTCCAAAGAAAACTTTTGTAGTTGGAAAATTTTCTCCTAAGGATTCTTCTACACTAATTTATAAAGAATTTCGCACAATGGATGAGAATAAGTTCTCCTATTCCTCTCATTCCTATTCAAATATGGATAAAAAGAAGTGTTCTTCCCCACTAGTAACAAGAAGCCAAAAAAATTATAGCAGAAAGAATTCAGTTCCTAAGAACCATATTGTCTCCCATGGGTCAATTAGTTGGTCATATTATAGCATTTCATAGAAAACAAGAAACCAGAAAAATCATAGTAGAAAGAAGTGAGGTCCTTAGAACCATCTTGCCTCCCACAGGTGAAGCAGTTGGTCATATTCTAGCATTTTATATAATTTTTCTATTTATGCATGCTCTTGTGAAAGCAATTTGTTAAAATTTACTCCTACTACAGTGAAGCAATAGGAATAAAAAGTTTGAAGATTTAGTTTTTGAAATTTCCCCTCCATGCTCTTATTGGTAGCAGTTCAGTTTTTTAGTTTTTTCTATAAAAGTGCCATTAAACTAAACTAGTCAAAGAAGATCACAAGAAGGAGATCATATTGTAAAATTTCTAGCGTATTTTTTGTGACGAGGAACAAATGTAATACAAATTTTATTCATTCTTGTTAAAAGAAAAATGTATATACTTTACAAAACGTATTTTCATGCAAGGTCTATTATTTTTTATGCAATCCAAAAGAGTTATTGATATATGTTTTTATTCAATAGAAAATATACTTTTTTTCACTATGATGAAAAAATTATTTTTTAAATGTGTTAAAGAAATATATATATATATATATATATATATATATATATATATATATATATTATATATATATATATGTATTATTTTTAAAATTCAATTACATGTATTTCATAACTTAAGTATAAGAAAAATTGTACCATGATAAGAGAAATATATATCTAATATAAAGAATGTGTATTGTTCATTAGCCATATTTTGCCATACATGATCTACGCATTATCTTTACATGTGATTGGATGTTGCAATGGATGCCTAAATGTCCATTTATATACTCTACCTGCTTCGAAAACATGCATTCCTAACATTTATTTATTATACATTTTGATTATTTATAAGTTATGCCTTAGGTTGAGTGAGTGCTTAAGTGATTAAATCATACTAATGATTTTCATGACCTTTGGCAGCATTAGCACATTAATTTGATAGGTATTTGTGAGTAATGAGTCATATTGTATCCTCTCACCATAAAATAGGGACCTTGTTCCTTGAGAGGCTAGTACAAAAATTTGGCAACGCTCAAATTTAGGCCTTATCTAGAGTGATAGATAGATGTGATTGTGACTATAGATAAATGTGATTGTGTAGTAGATTCAAGGAGAGAAATTGCCTATGATTTAGGTAATTTTGAAAGAAAAATAATCCCTCCCATTCAGGATATTATTTCTTGATAATTTTTGTAAGAAATAAACTCAATGTATGGCTCATCAAGCAGAAAGGGAACATTTTCCTTCGCTACATTAGAACTCTTTGGATTTCTTTATTCAAAGGTATGTATTGTTGATGCAAGTTAATGGAAAAATAGTCCTTCTTGTTAAGCAACCAGTTTTGGCTTTTTATCGAGTCACTTAGAACCTTCGAGAGGCCCTACCAACGATACCTCTAGGTACCTATATGTACTCTTCTCTTTCATATTTTAATGCAAATTTCTCATAATGTTCATGGATTTGATTTTTATTGTACTTATTTTAGTGAACGATGCACTTTTTAATTTCCTATAAAAATTTAGCAACTTGATAGTTTTCATTTGTTGAGTTGTTCTCATGAATTATACATGTTAGAAATAAATTTATTTATAACTTTTAGGCATCAATTCATTGAACTGTTACATTAAGTTTGAATATGGAAGTTCCTATAGGATTTTAGGATTGTCATGTAGCATTACAAAAATTCCTATAGGAATAGTCTCGATAGGTTCTATTTGGAATTATTTCTCATGGTTATGCATATTCAATCTAAGAAAATGTCAAACAAACAGTGTTCACATGATATAGCGAACATGGTAAAATAAGAAGACATCATCCATTTCTTATTGCAATCACTTGAAAACCACATATTCTCATTTTCAAACCCATTCTAGGAAATTGGTCCCATCATCCCCAGTCAGAGCCACCACATCAAACAAAAAAGGAGTTGCCTTCAAGTTCCAAACAGGGTGGTTATCCTCCATGTTGGAGCAGCAGAATTCTAAGGTTTCAAAAACATACCAATAGCTTAAGTCATAGATATTTTGTGAATAGGACTTGGTTATGCACATGATACACACCATTCCATTGCATGAAAATTAGCAAGGAATCTAAATGTACATGAAGATGAAGGATGTGATGAGCGACGGCATCGACTAACATACCTATCACTACCTCTTATTCAGCCTGGTTATTGATGGTAGATCCAATGCAGATGCTGTTTGACAGGACTAACATATGCAAGGGTGTAAAATGGCACAGGTTGTTAAGGCTAGATTCCTAGAAAAGTGACTCACACCATTGGCATGACTGATATACGATGTGGATGATGGATCCATCTGAAAGGTCCAAAATAAAATTATGAGATGATTCAAACTACCTAACTTCATGACAGAAATAAAGACGCACAAATCAAAGGGATATGTCATGAGTAAAATTTCTTAAGATAGAGTGCATTGGGAGAACTAGGAAGGAGATGGCTTTCAAAATCCTCCAAATGATATGGCCCCTTACCTATGTGCAAGGGTAATTAGAGGTAGACATAGCTTCCATGATTTCCTCAATGGAATGGAAGATTGGTGGACAAGAGGAAGACTGAATACATGATGCGGCGACGGTACCTAGTGCATCAACCTGAGAAAGAAGGTTCACATACACGTCATCTAGAATGGTAGATGACACGCTAATAGATGGGGGATATACAGATGTTGATAGCTGGGATTTTGTCAAAAGGGGTTTGATAGAAGCATGCATAGAAACCTCATAAAGGTTTTCCTGTGAAGAACTCAAGGATGACGAAAGGTAAAGGATATGGCCTGTGGTGTCGATCATCTCGACATTAGGGGGAGGCATCATGATGGTGGGACCAAAGTCACCCTATTCTGCTTGACTATGGGTACCAGAATCCATGGGTAGAGGAGTAGGGGTTCCACTACGAGTGGCCTCGTATTCATGAAGTGCTTCAAGGAAATTGTGAAATTCATCGAGACGAGGGAAATAATGGGAGTAGTGGCCATTACAATCATAGAGGCACATGGATGATCTGTGCACAATGTTCTCATTTTCTTGGGTGGACCATGCAAGTTAACATGGAGTTTACGGATATTTGACTCAGGGAACGTTTCATGAACAAAGGTTTGAGATGAGGAAGCTTGGGACAATTATTGTTGGTGTGCCCAATAACTTTACATAAAGCACACGAAGGTGATGCCTTTTGGGCCTTATGGGATGAAGGAGCTTGGGGAGCCTTGTCTTTCATTTCTTTACTCTTAGATTTTCCTCCCTGTTTTTATGATTTCACAAAAAGAGTGGGTTTTTGTTGAGGTTGTGATGGAACTAAAGTAGCGGCAGGGGTCGTAGGGATGAGCTGAACCGAGGTCAATGCATGATAAGGTCTTAGTTGACCAAGCAAAATGCTTGCAGGGGGATATATGTACCATACTAGGATCCCCAAAGTCATTTTAGGAAGGACCAATGGAGCCATGACACGGACAAAAAATACTCCCAGAGGGGGGAATAAGAAAGGTATCTAGCCTGTAGGGTAATGCCGCAGTGGAAAATCTCATGGATGGTTGAGACCTAAAGGAAAAATTCCTGGTGGCAACATAAGAGAGGCAACCACAAATGGAGGAGGTCCTAGAGGGTGTATCCATAGCGTTCAGTTGGGATGGTGACAACAAGGTGTTGAGGAGCTGGGTGTTGATCGGATGTACCAGACTTCTTGAGGGCAGCCCGTGATGCTTGCCATATGCAAACACTCATAGAGTTAGGCTCTAAGATGGGAGGGGGAGGACCAGGGAAAGAACCCAACAATGAGGAATATTTATAGAGTCCAGGTGAAACACCGGTGACTGGAGTTGAACACTGCTTATCTAACATTGATGAGATAATGGACTTAGGGGAGATCATGGATTTCGACTCGTAGTAAGTTAACTAATCGATGGTAATGATCTTCCCTTCATGGGGGAAGACCATATTGTAGAAAACCACAGATGCGATGGCTGACATGGCATATGTGTAACTACGACCTACGAGAATGTTTTAATCCAAAGGGGCATCAATGAATTCAATGTCGACATGGATAATCTTGCCTGCAAGGGTCACTGGGTAGTTGTCGTACATTCCAAGGGCCTGGGAGGATTTTTCATCCAAAGAATGCAAAGTGATGGTGGAGGGGGACAACTCAAGTGACTTAATTTGTTTCCAAATAGAAGTTAGCATCACACAGGTGGATGCACCTTCATCAATAATTTGTTGGGAGATGATGGCGTTATAGACTCTAACTGGTAACTGGAAAGCAACAGATGAAGGCAATGGGGGACATTCTGATGTATCAATAGGGAAGATAATCAAAAAATCGTCAGAAGGATCTACATGAACCAAGCGAATTAGTATAGCTTTCTTTTGAGATGAGCACTACTGGAGTATTTCCAACAATTACATGGTGGTAGGTTATTGCGCCAAGCCATCTACTACACTATATGATGGGCAGCTGGGTTAGAAGTCATGTTACTGTGTAATGGTCCCTTGGGGATCTTAGGAATGGCATCAACTTTGGGTTAATGGATATGTAATGGACTGTTTGGTGTCGTAAGAGGCTCAGCAGATCCTTTGGTTTTGGACTCAGTGGCAAACGAAGTCGATGGCTTGTCATATTAACGTGACCGAGTTTTTAAGTCAATATTGGAAGGATTAACCTTATTAGAATTAATCATAAGGATCTCGTAGTCACTGTGACTAGAAGGTTGGGGGGGTGTGCTCCTTAAGTAGCAGCAAATCCTTTCTGAGGGAAAGGATTTGTGAGCACTTCCATTTGAGATGGCATAGGATTCTGAGGCAACTGTTGATGTCTAGAAGCTACTTTAGTTCCCACATTTGACACATCTAGGGTAAGAGAGGACACGCATGTGTATAATGGCCATCTACACCAGAACATCCATACCACTTTTTCGTACTAATAGCCTTGTTCTTCTTGGGTTGGTTTCCCTATTTCTTATTGTTAGTGTTAGGTTTGTTTTCCTGGGATTCACTATGTTGATTGCCTTGATTACCCTGGTTACCCTTGGCACCCTTCCCAATATTATTTTTCTTCAAATTTTGGGTATTGGTCAAACTCTGTTGTGAAAACACTTGACCCTGAAGGCACAATGTCTGTTGGGGATGAGGATGCATGGGAGGTTGTCGCACTAATGCTTGAGGGTCTAGAGCACTCAGCTGTGCATAAGGAGGAGCAATAGTTTAGTAGATAGGTTGGGGCCCTAAAAACATATTACTAGCAGGAGGGACATTAGTGTTAGAGGAATTGGTGTTGCTTTGCAGATAGCCATAACTTTTCTGAATATATGGTGAAGGGTTTGAAAGTGTTCCAATGATACTATCGGTGGCATGAGATTCCCCTGGTGCATTGGCACCTCTAAGATGGGGAGGGTCTGGAATGACGATATAGGCATAACCACATTGCGTATCAATCAGGTCATATCACATAGTGGTTTAGAGAGATTCTTCCTTGGTTTGAGGATAATGAGATGTGACATCTTTTCCAATGGGTGCTAAAACACTTCTAAGAAATTAATCTAGATAGACATGGTCTTCGAAGGGTGAGGCACGGTATGTGCTCCTCCTTCTACACCATTCTTGAACATGGTTTGAAAGGTGAGTGACGTAGGACGGACATAATGAGGTCAATAGCTCCATACCAGTGTCATACTAGAGAAGTAACTCAAAATACAAGAGGAATTCTTTAGCAAGCATCGCAAAAATAGAATGAAATTTGGTGAAATGGTCTACATACCATTTTGCAGTGTCTCCAATGAGTGTGCATTGGAATAGCCGAAGACGACTGAAGTCATTGGTAATGGAGTTGGACAAACACCTTATGTGGAAGGATCCGACATGGTTAGTAGGATCCGCTCCAAGATTACCCTCACACTTTTGGATGTCTAAGGGAAGCTTAGTCGGCATAGAAGGCCAACCAACATCGTGGTCTATGGGGTCTTTTATAAACTGGATAAAATATGGTAGACTTAACCCAGCCATCAAGGGGAGCATGGGGGCTGCCGGAATGGTTCCTAAGACTATTCTGATTAATGTGACCAATAGTATAGAACCAAAGCCAACACGAGGTTAGGTTCCTCCACCAGTTTTGGATCCAGACATGGTGACTATATGTGATGAAGGAGGCTTGGAATCAAATGAGGAATCAGAAGAACCAAGAGAAGAGTTGGTATCGGGACTCAGATGTCTATGAACTCGGATCTGATGGGGAGGAGTAATATTCCCAAGCAGAAAATGGGGATGAAGGCCTAAGAGTCTCCATGACAAATGCCTTGGTGTCACAATGGTGGTGAGACACAAGTGACACAGAAATGGTGAAGGGAGAGTAACAATATTCCTTTGTCTCTGTGAGGGAAGATTATTTATTATGTTAAGTCTTGGCTTAGCGGTGTAAACCAAGTGATCTTCACTTAAAATTTTATTGTGTGTGCAAGAGTATTTATTGATTAAGCCCAGATCATGTTTGTAAAAAAGGAAAAAGCTTGCTGAAAATAAATTGAAATTGACAACAAAAAATGAATAGCAAAAGAATTAACAAAACGCCACCCAAAACTTGGTTTGCAAACATTGTGCTGGTTGGTGGCTAAATTGATGGAAAACACTCTAAGAAGGTCAATATATTTGAATATCGATGTGTCTGGGATCATGTGACACTGAGTTACTGGAATGTGGTGTAGCGACAAAAAAAAACTAGAGAGGAAGATTGTTGCAAAAAGATACTGAGATGGGTGCAACACCTAGAGAAACCAATGGGACACTAAGGGCAATGATCAAACAAGTTGTAATGTGAACTATGGATGGTGACAACCTATATTTATAGATCTAAAACAGAAGGGTAAAGATCTGGAAAATATGGCTGGAAGTGCTTCTAAAACTCAGACTACTAACTCAGCTAAACTCCCCCTATAAAGGTGGAAGCATACTAGAAGCCCTACTGGGGTTCGGTTCGAATTCGACGAGTAAATCAGAGTATATCAAGGCCTAAGTGGGATGAGAAAGAGGTCAAACAACCCAGCATATAGCTCTCTACAAAACCTAGAAACAGATCTGAGAAAATCCCAGAAACCCAAAAAATGAAAGTACTGACCTATTTTTTAGGTGGGATCACACTTTTTGGGCTGAAAGGTGTGTTTTGGAGCCGAGATCACACTTTTTGGGCTAAAAGATATGATTTATGCTCCTTGATTGTTGGTGAGCAAATGTCGGAAAAAAATTGTCGTCTTTGTCGCAGTTGGTTCCTGTGAACTGCGGAAAAGACCAGAAAACTTGTGGATGTCAGAAATTTATCAGATCTAGGGTTGTAAAGCTAGGAAACATTAAGAGACTGAAAAAAAAGAAGAAACCCTAAACTGAAAATAAAGGTAACCCTGGTTTATGGCTATGAAATATAAAACTAGTGTAGTTTCCAATTTGTTAGCGACAATCAGAAATTTCCTAGTGGAGTTGCCAATTTTGTTGTAGTGTTTTCTTCTCAAAGATGTACAGAAAAAACCCACTTAATATTGTGGATGACAAACAATGTCAACAATATAAATGATTGCTAAACATTTTAGATCTGTAACAACTGATAGAAACAAAACTTGCAAAATCCCTGATCTATGCCACAATCATAGTTAAACAACAAAAAGAAACAATAATAACTCCAATAATCCAATGGAAACTAGATATACAAAGAATAGTTTTCTATAGCACATGTGAAGGGAATAAATAAATGTTACCAGTCCCCCTCTATGGGATGGGTTCTTGGTTATCCTCAAATGTCTTCAACTTTTGTAGTGTATCTCTCCTCTATAATGTGAAAATCAAGCAAAAATATGGTGTGCAACAATGAAAATAATCAGAGTTACAACAGTGAGTGCAACAATGAATATTATTAAAAGTGAATAATGAATGGAAAACCCTTATATTTATAACAAAATATTGAATTGCTGTCATAATAAGCAATAATAAAATATTATTAACCCCTTTCTTGGAATAACCACTTGGAATATTTTATTATATTTGGTTACGAGGGAAAAACTATTAAAATTTTATTTAGAAATAATAAATAAATAAATGATTTATTTATCATCTCAAAGAATTAGTTAAGTATAATAAAAAAATAATGATTTATTTAATTATTCCTAAGGGATTTAGTCAAATTTGACAAAGAATAATAATTAATTAGTGATTATTGATTATTCTTAGAGAAAAATAAGATAATTAATGATTTATTTGTTTATTTTCCATAATTGGGTCAAATATGACAATGAATAATAATTGAACGATGATTTAATTAATTATTCATAGAAGAAAATTAAATAAATAGTGATGTATTTAATTATTCTTCATGGGCTTATGTCAGGTGATTTAATTTTATGCTAAATACCAGCCATTTAATTTGTCAACCCGAGCGTTTCGTAAACTTAGAAGCAAACCAAAATATATGGGACTTCAGATGAAACAGGTGTAAGAAGTGTGTTTAGAATGGAAATTCATATTACAAATGTTTGATCAATGGAATTATTTTACTTTAGATATAGAGAAGAGTCTCTTGTTCAAGAGTCATGATTGTCCTTCTACGATATTTCTATAATAACATTTTCAAACACCTAAGAAAGAACGAAAGAAAGCATATAAATGAAAACAAGTAAATATTGTTTTCAGTTTAGTTCTTAGCTCATGGAGAAGAGTCTCCTAACTTAGGAGGAACTAGTTGTCTTTCTCACATAAAAACTAGCTACTGAAAGGAAATCAATCTTCACATAAATGTAATATAAGAAAGCATATAAGAAAGTAAATCTTGTTTTAGTTCAGTCTAGCTAATGGAGAAGAAGCTCCTAACTTAGGAGTTCCTAGTTGTCCTTCTCACATAAAAACTAGCTACTAAAAGGAGATCAATCTTCACAGAACAAAACTTGGCCATAACATGAATTCTGATGAAAATGAGATTTTGGGGGTTGCCCAAAATCCCAAATTCTTTAAAAATCTTGATCTTGGACTTGTGGGTTATGGGCCCACTCAATATTTGGGAAGCCTTTTAATTAATTCACCGTTATAGTCTGTCTTTCTCTAATTTGAACATTCATGCAGTCGCCGCCGAGTGCTTGCAACACCATTTTTATTTACAGAACAGAAGTTTTGACTCATTTATAAAACACATAGCGTATACAATTAACACAGAACATAAACACACTTTTATATATTTATGGAACAATTACAAAGTTAAGGCCTTTCAGCCTTAAAACGAACTCATGCTTGGCTACATCTTGCCCACTCACAATTTCCTTCACAAAATAAGATATCTATTACACCCCTATTGCATTACATTTATATAAAAAGTCTTATGAAAGACCGATCCTATCCTCTTCTGATTTTTCTC
>APFE030391223.1:65545-102409 GCA_000404065.3 Pinus taeda | reverse complement strand
TATCACAACTGTAACAAAGCCCTTTTTCTCTTTTTTCTTCCAATTGTTGTGGTGTCAACCTTATAGGTTGTGGAAGACTAGGGGTAACAACACTTCTATCTTTATAGTTGTGAGTGGTATGCTTCCTGGTTGCCATAATTTTGCTTTCCATTTTTCTTGCTAACCTGAATGCCTTCTGTAATGAATCAGGTTCCCAAAGGAGAACATCATGTTGGATATTATCCTTTAAAGTCCCTATGAACACATCAATCCTATGCTCCTTTGGAATATTTTTTACCCTTATGTTCAATTTTTGGAAGTCCTCAATGTGCTCCATTATTTAACCCTTTTTTTTTAGACTTATCAATTGGCTAAAAAAAGTGTTGCTTTTTGTATCCTCATAATGTGCTATCAATTCTTCCATAAAAATTGCCCAAGTGATAATTTGTTTACGAAAGCAAATCCACTGATACCATACAAACTGATTTGGTTCTAAATATAAATTTGCAATACGTACGTTTTGTGTGTTTTGCACATTACTGAGATTGAAAAATTGCTCCATCTGTAATATCCATGTTGCGGGATACTTGCCATCAAACTTCCTTATATCGATTTTTGGAATATGGTGGGTCTTCGATCCAACACTAAAGTCTATCAAATCATGATTAACATTTCTTTTGTTCACATCATGAGTTTCCTTTGCTACCCTTTCACCATTAGTAAGTATTTCTTGTAGAAAATTTGTCAAATTTGTCTTCAAATCTATCTTCAAATCGTCAATCTTAGCTTCCACTCCATTCATCTTAGCTTCCACACCATTCATATTAGCTTCCATGCCCTTTCTCTTAGATTCCACGCCATTTATCTTAGCTTCTGTTAGCTTTTGTGAGAGTGAAATTCGTTGCACTTGGCCTTGTAATTTTGATATATCATGTAGCATTTCTTCCTCTTCTTCATGAGTCATGCTAGAGCTTTTAGGTTGCTTACTAGGTGTTTACATTTTCTTTCCTCGAGGCATCAGTTACCGATAATAATTCTCTACTATGCCCTTTGAATTCCTTCAAAATAATTTTTCAAACCAAGCTTAAGCAAAAATTTTAAAAAACCTACACATCTTTTTTCACTTTGTAGGAGCTCGATATTTCCTTTGATGTATCTCTGTAATTTCGAATCATCTAGTTTTGAAATTGTGACCTGCAGTAGCCCTCTATTTCCTCTTTCCAATGCTACCAATCGGATCCCAATTTGATTCTCCAAGGAAGATTTATGCCAAATCTTCCACAGTGACCTGATTATAGACTAGTTTAGTAGAGAGAACTTGTACGACTTGCCACGTGTCCCTGTTTCGACCTTTGGACCTGAACAATACATACAAGAAACTAGAGTCCGTTCTCTTTTTGTACCTTCTTACGAAATTTCAATCTAATGCTCAAAGAGAAAGTTATGACGATTTTCCCCAGGTCACCTGTTTGGAATGTAATTCAGGAGTTTGCAAAAAGACCAACTTCCTCAGATCATATCTCCGCAAATTTTATAGCTCAAAAGATCTTTAAAATTCGATTCGAGGTTCAGTGCATTTCGTCTCAATGGGTTTTTTTTTCGCTTCTGAAACCTTGTTAGAAAAAAAGTTATAGCGAAATGCCACGATACCTATTTGGAGTAGTGAAAAAGTAGAATCCAAAGGCTCTGATACCAAATGTTATGAAACCAGCTCACAAAAAGATAGAAAAGATAGATCAACGCCTTAGAATTCAGCCTATTCGAGGGGGAAACCTTCTTTACATTACACAAATGAACAATTCTTGGATGATTCAAATAAAAAAACCTCCTTTCTATATATAGGATTCTAAGGAGTCACAATATAACCCAGCCGACCTAACAATAATAATATAAAGGCACAAAAAAAACAATAGAGGGATTCTATGGGGCACAGTAATAACAATATGGGGACAATAGGTCCACAACAATATTAATAATGGATACAACTACAATAGTAATGGGGTAATCACTAGTATTATAGGGACCTAACACGGCCTACATGAAGGGACAAGTCGGCCTAAAGATAGAAATTCTTACCTTCAAAAGCATGCATATATAAGAAGGAATTTGACCTCATTTGGAAATTCACTCAATCAAGTTCGATCTCCTCAAGATAGAAGCAGGAAAATGATGAAAAAAGAAAAGAAAAGCAAGATCAAAGTTTTGGGTCTCTCTCTCTCTCTTATGTTAGGGTTTCTATGGTTTTTGGGTAAGTCGAAGCATTGTTGGGCAAGTGGAAGTGTTGTTGGACAAATCGAATTGTTGTTGGATAAGTCAAAGTTATGTTGGGGAAGTAAAAGTGTTAGGAAGAAACTATGGGATCAAAGTTCTAGAAGAATTTGCTAAGAAGATCAAAGTTCCAAAAGAATTTACCGGGCAAGTCAAATTTGCAAAAGAATTTGCTGGGTAGGTTAAAGTTGCAGAAGAATTTGTTGGGTAGGTCGAAGTTGAGGAAGGATTTGCTCGGCAGGTCGAAGTTGCAGAATAATCTGCTGGGTAGGTGGAAGTTGCAGAAGAATCTGCGGGAGGGCAAAGTCGCAGAAGTTAAGCTCATTAAGGAAGAAAGGTTTGACTTGGTATTGGAGGGTCTTGGTTAAGGGTCATAGGCATTGTAATTTGTTAATTCAAGATTCTATAAGAAGAGAAGAATTCTTGTAGGTTTTCCTATCAGTTGGAGAGGTTTTGGCCCTGGTTGATCACCTATACCTTGTGTCCTTTGTCTCATTGTTCTTTATGGTTTCTTAGCTTTTTGATGAAGAGAATACTAATAATAATCAAGTGAAATAAGAAGAAAATCAAATTTAGTGAAAATACATCACAAGCAATTATCAAATAAGAGAAATCACCTAATCTAGTTGCCCCTAGATTTCTCAACATGGTATCAAATCTAAGGTGACTACATCAAGAGAAGGAAACTTAAAGAAGGGTACTCAAGGGCCAAAGCACAAGAAGGGATTCATAAGAGCCAAGCAAATTAAGAAGCATTAATAAGGTCTACTAAAGGATCACATCATCTAGAAGCATTAATAATTAGAAGACCTCAAAAACCCTAGCTCATCTGAAGAAAGGTTCCACAGTTGAAGCATTCTTAGGAAGCTTCCAATCTTCAAATAAAAGAAGACCTCAAGGACCTATTATCACCTGTCATACCCTCTTGCGGTTATGTCAAATGGTCTTAGTTTGTATTCCTAGTATAGAAAAGGATGGGTGCAATATTGATTAGCTAAACGAAAAGCCTAAGTCTGTAATCCAAAGTGATGGTTGACCATCGGGGCCTGATAACGGAAGGATCGATTGGCAGCATAATTGAGATTTCAGGATATCAGAGGCTGAAAACAAAGCAGATCTGAAATCAAAAGGGGAAGGTCGACCATCTAGATCCGAATTTGAGAAAAAAATCAACACATCAGAACCCAAATTTTGGAGGGTCAGTCATTTCAAAACTTCGGAGCAACGGAGTTTCGTAGCTACTTAAAAATAGAAACTCTTTTGAAAGTGTTGAGGGTCGTGGAGAAGGAGAAATATAAAGGAAATCATCACAAGACTAAGGACCCTAAGGGCCTTTTCTCTCCCCTCCAGAGAACACATGGCAACAAATAATTAGTTCCGAGAGGTTGATGAAGCAAATGACATCAACATGAAGTGGTCATATGCTGGACACGTGTCAGTTAGTTTCAACACTTTTGAGGGCCTAATGTGGTGAAATTGTGTGACAAGTGTCACCACTTAGTTGGTGTCATGTGGCAATGAAGAAATCAACATGACGTCACCTTGGAGGTCAACATATCGGAGGTTGGAAATATTAGAACTCCTTTATAAAAGTTTTTTAAAGAGTTTCGATGAGAGGGGTTCTGATGAGGACTAACCCGTGGTCATGAGAAATGCAAAGAACCCAGAGGGGAGAGAAGGGAAAATACATAGGTGCTACAGAAGTATAGCGGAGGCAGAGGATTCTGTAACTCCGTTGTAAACTAATTTTTAAGAACTTCTAAGGAAGGGAGCTCCGATGCATTGGTGGCTCATGGTTGTGGGAGACTTAAAGCAACCAGGGGTGTGTTGTGGCCACCAACAACCCCCCTTTTTATTTAGTGTTATGACTAATACTAAATAAGTGGGGACCCTTAGCTAAAAATTCAAAAAAATCAATTAGTGATTGTATTTCCTTTTCAATAAAACTTACCATCATAAACTTAAGAAAAGACCTTTGCGAAATCTAAAAAACTTAAGTTTTGTGATGAGGGAAGACAAAATCACTCCCTAAAGGATATCGCATCACAGAAAAGGTAACAGCATGCCTACTTACAAGCTAAACTCTAAAATCGCGAGAATGCGATGCGAAACTGCATAAGGATAAACATATATCACATCGCAAATCTTAGAAGCACACTTATAATAAAAAACCGCCGAAAACAATGATATGCGACAGCGCATATCGCAAAATCGCACCTCGCAAGAAACTGCTTAACACAAAACATGCATATATTATAATTCTGCAATGTTGTGATTATGCGATATTGTGACCATGCGATATTGCGATAAAGCGCTAATCCGACCTTGCGATAAGGGTAACAGAAAGATCTTGAGAACTTGCGATCTTGCGATTATGCGATGCAGCAAACTGCGATATTGCAAAGCAAATCGCAAAATCGTCCCATCGCAAATTTTTCTAGTTCATTATTCAAGAAAAAGTGTTTCCATTAAATGAGATTGGTTATGTGCTTTAATTCTCATTAATGAAGTAGTTGCCAGTTGTTAATGAAATATAGTTTTGAGTTTATCAAAGAGCCAGTTCACGTAAGGTGGCATATTTTTACATGTCTTCGGCAGTCAAAGCATTCTCGTCATTATTTATTATCATTACTCTCACCTCACTTGTAAACTGCAGGAACGAAGGACAAAAGGTTATACAAAGCAGTGTACAGGAAACTACAGTGAAGATAGGCGAAGCTCTGATGTCTGAAGATAAAAAATGGCACCCTTATACACAGACACACATGCAACAGAAACGCGGGCACTTTCACCTGGGAAGGCATACATAATCTACTTGAGGAAATAAATCCTAAGGTAATAGGATTTACGGCTACTACAGGCTCATCAAGGTCATCTGAAGCATCAGTTGCAGAGTTAGCTTTTTCATTCCTACACCGGAGAGCGGCAAGGCCCAAAATTCTCCCCTGCACAAAAGTGGTTAAAGGAGTACTAGACAGCGATGACATCAAAGACAGGCAGTTTAGGGCTCAAGGTCAAGACCTCTCGGAATCATTATTTTCACAAAATTTCAACTTTACATCCGCTACAAGAAAACACGCAAGAGGCGAAAATCACACTAAGGAAGCCCGGATTAAGAAACAAAGGCAGTTTCCGATGAGCAATTAGCGCCGCGCATCGCTGGGTAAAACTTCTCGAAATGGAAAGCCTCTAATTGCTCAGTCTCCTGTAAACCCAGTACTGAAAAGATAGTGCCAGCTCTTGCTAATTCCGTTTTTGCAGCACATTTAAAGCCTGAAATCAATCAACTGACTCTTCTCAAGCAAATGCTGAATGCTTGCGACATTAAGGAGAAAATACAGAAATAGTTAGCTTTAGATTTAATTTTAGAAATAGTTTTGTTTTATTTTTGCCTAGAGAAAGGACGGTCATTTAAACCGTATCCTAAATTTTTGTAAATAAGTTATTTTTAGACGTAGTTAGTAGTATTTAAACCCTTCCCATGCATTTAGAGAAGGGTCCAGAAATTTATCAAAAACTTGTCCTTAGAACATGCACTTTTGCACCCTCCGAGAAGGTTTTGGTGAATGAATGGAATAGGATTTATTGATTTTTGCATCTGATATCTGCTACTGATGTTGCACTTCTGTACTCTTAGTTGATGTTGGATTGAGAAGAGATAAATCGTTATCGCTTGAAGCTCATGAGTAGAACTAGTTATAAATGGTACTTCTATCTCTTAATTGTTTATATCTCTTGTGTTAGAGTGATATTTAAGCTTAGTTGATTATATGTTAACACTTGAATGCCTGAGTTATCATTTGGCACTTTTGTACGGTGATAGCTATTTATTTATGCTTGATATATGAATAGCTTATTATGCGATATGTTTTTCGCAACTGTTTCGCCTAACTTTTTATGCGAAGTGGTTCATCTATATTGAATTCTTTTCTTATAACAATTGAATGGTCTTTGTTACCGATTTTTATTTGAAATCATTTCAGATCGCATAACAAAATAATCATACCCTGGGTTAGTATAGATTTAGATGTTGTTGCTTTTTTTAGAATACAATTACATGTCATTAGGTTAGAATTAGAAGTAGATCATCTCAATTAGAATCTTTTAAAGACAGGAACATCAATCAATCTTACACACACACACACAAATTAGGAAACTGGTCCCATTATCCCCAGTCGGACCCACTATACCAAACGGAAAAGGAGTTGCCAACCAAGGTTCGGACCGGGTGGGTATCCCCCTTGTTGTAGACCCAGTTTTCGGGGCTTCAACATATTTGGTGCTAGAAGGAGGGCCTGTAACTATGAATGGCAAGCAAGTCCAAATCAAAATACCATTCTGAGAGTAAATCGCCCTCGCCATCTCCCCCGACTTCTCCACTTCATTTAGAATCTCTAAATCCACAGTCAGAAGTCGTAGGGTCAACAGCCGCTGCTATAAACCCTGACATTTCAGAGCAATCTATTTTTGAACCACCTGAAGTCGAATCTTTGATTCACAAACTTCAACGGTTTTCTATATCTCCTCAAAGGTCTGATAAATCTCAAGGCAACATGACTTCGCAATATAACCCTGCTCATCCCTTAACCAGATTAAAGAGCGAAAAGTTTGGTGTTCTGCCAACTGAATTACCTCTACCCACTAGGAAGAGAGCAAGGAAATCACCTAAAGGGTCTGATAGCGAGACTCTTTCATCGCCATCATCCATCTCAACTTCCTCACCGCGAAGTCAACCATCCACTCCACCACTTCATACCATCGTCCACCAACCTACTGGTACTTTTACATCCCCTTCTCAATCATCCGGAGTTATTATATCCTCATCTTCTCAACCTCAGGGATCATCTTCTCCACTTCCCTCCGTTAGTAGATCAGCGATGGCTCAATCTCCATGGAACAATCCAGGGGCAGTCTTAATGCCTGCTCCCTTGAGTCAGCTGCCAACCCATCCTGAAAAATGGCTGCCTAAATTCAATCCTGAAGAAGGCATGCTATAGAAAGAGCATATTAATAACTTTATACTATCCATAAATATTAATGGGGTTACCAACGAAGATGCTATCGTTCGACTTTTTCCTTATACCCTTCAAGGAACAGCCAGATCATGCTATTTTTCATTACCATTTGGATCTATTACTAGTTGGGAAATCTTCGAGGAGCAATTCCTCATTAAGTTTGGTGATGATAGGTCTATGGCGACGTTGATTAGTGACCTGTCAAACCTCAAGGCCCAATCAAAAGAACATATCAAAGACTTCAATTCTCATTTCAATAAACTATTAAACAAAATTCCTACCACTTCCAAGCCCAGCGAAGAAGTGCGAAGTGAATGGTACATTACTTCTTTACCATCAAACATAGCAATCTTCGTGCATAGGGATAATAAGACAACTTTGGATGAAAACATGAAAGAAGCAATAGCTATAGAGAAACCAATTATAGCCCTTGAAAAGAAAACTGCGATCGAATAACGGAAGTCTAAGAAGGTATTCAAAGAAGATCCCAAGAAAAAGCAATCGAAAGATTCTTTTGATTTGGAAGGATTACAAAAAGTTTTGAAGACCATGTCTAACGAGATGGTCGACATTAAGAAACAAGTGGCAGAAAATTCTTCAAAGAAGCCACACAGAGCTTTTAAAAGAAATCCCTCGAATGATTCAAAGCCCCCCAACGCTATTAGAAATGTTGAATCTGAAGAAGAAGAAGAGGAGATCGCTACTCAAGAGCAAACTAATGAAGAAGAAGTTGTAGAGTTACAAGGACTGTGCGATTTCATCCTCCCACAAGAAGAGGATCAAGAATCATTCCCAGTTAGTACACGAAGCAGAAATCAGCTTCATTCCCCCCAAACTACCCCTAAGCCAAAGAGCGCAAGCTCGGCAACGAAGGATAAAGTCGCACCCAAGAAGACAACATCTAAAGCGACTCAAACCAACCCAGTCCAAACAAATTCCTCTACTCCATCTAAAATGTTGATCGTTTCGGATGAAATGGAGGACAATATTATAGAAGATATGAAGAAGACTCGGGCCAACATCACTTTTGACGAACTGAGCAAATCAAAACACCAGCAAAAGATAATTTTGAAAGAATTACATGTTGTGCCATTTGCACCTTTGCCTGTCGTTGTAATTTCTCAGGCTTCTCATGAAATGGGAAGACCTCCGACTAATGCAATTAACAAGATTGATCCAAATGACATCGTGTTAATTGGAGGAAGATCGAGATCTCATACTCCCCCGTTTCTTCTTACCTATGAAATTTTTAATAAAAATGTGCATAATTGCTTAGTAGATTTAGGAGCATCATCGAATATTTTACCGAATTCAATATGTACAAAATTGAACGTTCAACCTCAAAAATATGTTGTGCGCATAGTCCAACTAGATCGATCACAAGTCGAGGTAATTGGCGAATTGAATCAGGTTACCATAAGGTTGTCATCCAACCCAAAGTTATGTCAAGTTTTCGACATTTTAGTTGCTAATATTCCAAAATTGTATGGCCTAATTCTTAGCAGGGATTGGTCAGAAAAACTCCATGGATACTTCGCAACTGACTGGTCACACATGTGGCTGCCCTACAATGGTAAACCAAATCAAATAAAAGTTGAACGAGAATGACATCAGAAATACATAGTAACAAAACTCGAGGGGGAAAATGAACCAGTAGCATTTAACAACAGCATTATTGACAATTACTCAGTAGATTCTTTCCTAGGAAATTTTAATGCTCACACATCACCTTATTTAGAACATTATGTTTTATCTCAAGTCGAAAAATTTTCTCAAACAGATAGTTCTAGATGTATCAATTTTTTAGATAAACCTGTAAATAAATCTTCATTTTGGAAATTATTTTTTGATGGTTCCAAATCTAACGAAGGAGTAGGAGCAGGATGCGAGCTAGTTAGTCCAGAAGGAGATAAAACTATGTTAACTTGCAGACTCAAATTTGATTGCACCAACAATACCACAGAATCTGAAGCTTTAGTCCAAGGGTTGTACAAAGCAATCGGATTAGACGTCAAATACCTTCAAGTTTTCGAAGACTGAAATTGTAGTCAGATAGGTACGTAATACTATACATTGCTTATCAAGTCATTTAAAACATTATCAATCTTTAGTTCAAGTTCTGACTGAGCACTTTATAGCATTTAATATTTCATCAATTCCCAGACTCCAGAATGCAAGTGCAGACCTTCTAGCTAACGCAGCTTCCAAACTTATCCCTTCAAAAGATTTTAGTCTAGATAGATTCTCAATAGAGTTAATCTTTAGACCTTTTATTCCTGATAACATCACAAATTGGAGAATTTTCAACGACGATCCTGACATCATGAGTTTTCTCACATCTAAAGGATCCTATACCAATCAAATAATTGACAAAGACCAACATGACCGACAATTGCAACAAGATAGCACTAACAATGCTATACCTAAGTCGGTAGTCAAACTAGAAGACCTTTATGATTTGAAAGATTGGTTTAAAAGATCTACTAATTCAAAACTCCAAAGTTCAACTCTGAACTACGAATTAGTAAATATAGGGACTCATACCAAACCCCAAAACGTCAATCTAGGCCTTGGCCTAACTCCGAAAAAAAAAATAATAATAAATTAATTAATTAATTAAAATAAATTAAAAATTAAAAATTTAAAAATTAAATTTAAAATTAAAAATTAAAAATAAAATGAATAAATAAATAAATAGATAAATAAATAAATAAATAAATAAAATAATAATATAAATAACATAATAAATTATATAATAATAATAAAATAACTTAAACAATAATAAATAATATATATTATATAAAAAAAAAATAATAATAATAGCATATATTCGTCTTTTGAGACAATACAGAAATGTTTTTGCTTGGAACTACGATGAACTTAAAACATACGGCACTTCTATCATCCAACATACTATTCCAATGGTGGAAAATGCAAAACCAGTCCAACAGAAGTTGAGAAAAATCCATCCCAATTTAGAAAATCAGATTGAGTCCGAACTCAACAAGTTATTGAAAGCCAAAATAATCTTTCCCGTTCGACATTCCAAATGGGTCTCCAACATGGTCCCTATTAGAAAGAAAAACTGAGATATTAGAATCTGTATTGACTTTCGAAACCTTAATAAAGCCTGCCAAAAGGATAATTTTCCTTTGCCTCCTATGGAACAAATTTTGCAGGCAGTCGCTGGGTTAGAATTAATGTCCTTTTTGGATGGATTTTCAGGATACAATCAAGTGTTGGTACACCCTGATGATCAATTAAAAACCACACTCAGAACCAAATGGGGTACCTACGCATATCAAAAAATGCCTTTTGGTCTCATTAATGCTGGTGCCACATTTCAGAGAGCCATGGACATTGCATTCAAAGGTTTAGTTAATAAGTATGTGGTAATCTATTTGGATGATATAACTGTCTATTCCAAGAGACGAAGCAACCATCTCAGAGATTTAAAACAAATCTTCCATCGTTGTTTAAGGTATGGAATTTCACTTAACCCGAAAAAATCCTTTTTCGCATTAAGTGAAGGAAAACTTCTAGGATTCATAGTGTCAAAAACTGGAATTCACATTGATCCTGACAGAATCAAAGAAATTTCTGAAATATCCCTACCTCACAACAAAAAAGCTATGCAATCTTTCCTTGGTCAAATAAACTTTGTAAAGAGATTCGTTCCAAATTTTTCAAGAATTGTGTCTCCTTTACAAACTATGATAAAAAAGAACTCAAACTTCAAGTGGGGCCAAGACGAATATGAGGCATTCAATCTAATCAAACAAGCAATTGTGAATGCTCCATCTTTAGTGACTCAAAAATTTTCAGAGCCTTTTATTTTATATACATTTTCCTCTGACAGATCATACGCAGCGATTCTTACCCAAGAGAATGAAGATAAGGAAGAAGCCCCAACTGCTTTTTTCAGTTCAAACTTACAGGGGGCTGAATTAAATTATTCAGATGTGGAGAAACAGGCTTATGCTATTTTCAAAGCAATCAAATATTTCAGACCCTTCCTACTCAAAACTCATACAAAAATCATTGTACCATTTCCAACAGTAAGAAATCTTTTAGTACAAAAAGAGGTGGGTGAGAAAAGAGCCAATTGGGCACTGCCTTACAGGAATATGATGTAGAAATCAAACCAGCAAGTATTGTAAAAGGTCAAGGCTTTTGCAAAATGTTGGCCGAAGCATTGCAGATATCTGAAATTCCATCTGCAGACATACAAGTGTATGAGGTAAGCCTAAACGATAATGAGTCATTATATGCCAATATCATTTATTATCTGAAGAATGGGTATGCCCCTTCACTCCTCGATCATACTAAGAAAAGAGCTCTAAGATTGAAAGCCGAACAATATCAACTCTTGAATGATGTCCTTTTTAGGATAAATTATGATTCTGTTCTACTTAGATGTCTTGAAGAATCTGAAGCTAAAAAAAGTTTTGCAGGAACTCCATGACGGGTCAGCAGGCGGACACTACGCTGGAGATGCTACTGCACATAAAATCTTACACGTAGGCTATTACTGGCCCACATTATTCAAAGACTCGTACAATTATGTAAGGAAATGTCAAATCTGCCAAACTACTGTCGGGAGACAGAAGAAACCGTCCTTGCCACTACAGCCAGTCAACATTGAGCAACCTTTTGATCAGTGGGATTGGACATAATAGGTGAGATCATTCCTCACTCTTCTAAGCAGCATAGATACATCCTTACAGCAACATATTACTTTACTAAATGGGTAGAAGCAGTTCCACTCAAGACAGCTATTGTTGAACATATCATTGAATTCATATATCAATTTATAATCACCAGGTTTGGATTGCCTTCCGCTTTAATGTTTGAAAATGCATCATACTTTTCTGGAAATGCAATGACTGAATTTGCACTTAAAAGAGGTTTCAAACTTAAATATTCTGCCAATTATTACCCACAAGAAAATGGGTTAGCTAAATCTACAAATAAAAACCTAATCAGGATTATCAAACGAACAGTTGACCAAAATCATAAAAATTGGCATAAGTCTTTAATACACGCTTTATGGGCAGATCGAATAACGCAAAAAGCCTACATCAGCACTTCTCCGTTCAATTTAGTTTATGGAAAAGAAGTGGTTCTGCCAACTCATTTAGCAATCCCCTCTTTGTCTTTAGTTCAATATATTGATGAAGTAAAAAGTTCCTCCTTACAGCTGAGGCAAATGGAAATAATTAAGTTAGAAGAACAATTAGAACAGGCTAAAAGAACTCATTCTCATCATCAAGCATTAGTAAAATCCTCTTTTGATTCAAACATGATGACCAGAAAAGATTTTCAGGTGGGAGATCTAGTTTTAAAATGGGACAAGGCTCATGAAGAAAAAGGAAAACATACTAAATTTCAACAAATGTGGCTTGGTCCTTTTCATATTATAGAATTCATAGGTCCGTCCACTTTTATGTTGCAGGATTTAGCAGGAAAAAGAAATTCTTTACCTGCAGTGGTATGATCTGGATTGTCCACAGTTTTTTGTTAATTTTTTCGACGTTTCAAACCCCAAAGGGGGTCCATCATCAAGACAAAAAAGATAGAATATTAATGAAAGATTATTGAGAGAAGGAGCCATGAATCTGGAAGGTCGGTCGTTCTCCTCTCAATTTTATCCTCAAGATTTCGAGAAGACAGATCTCCTTCCATGTTTCCCCTCCGTATAGGGAAGTTATGTTAGATTTTAGGCTTCTGTGGAAGTTTTTTGCAGTGGTATGATCCGGATTGTCCACAGTTTTTTGTTCATTATGTCGACGTTTCAAACCCCAAAGGGGGTCCATCATCAGGACAAAAAAGATAGAATATGAATGAAAGATTATTGAGAGAAGGAGCCATGAATCTGGAAGGTCAGTCGTTCTCCTCTCAATTTTTATCCTCAAGATTTTGAGAAGACAGATCTCCTTCCATGTTTCCCCTCCATACAGGGAAGTTATGTTAGATTTTAGGCTTCTGTGGAAGTTTTTTGCAGTGGGGAAACATGGAAGGAGATCTGTCTTCTCGAAATCTTGAGGATAAAAATTGAGAGGAGAACAGTCGACCTTCCAGATTCATGGCTCTTTCTCTCAATAATCTTTCATTCATATTCTATCTTTTTTGTCCTGATGATGGACCCCCTTTGGGGTTTGAAACGTCGACACAATGAACAAAAAACTATGGACAATCTGGATCATACCACTGCAAAAAACTTCCACAGAAGCCTAAAATCTAACATAACTTCCCTATACAGAGGGGAAACATGGAAGGAGATCTGTCTTCTCGAAATCTTGAGGATAAAAATTGAGAGGAGAACGGCCAACCTTCCAGATTCATGGCTCCTCCTCTTAATAATCTTTCATTAATATTCTATCTTTTTTGTCCTGATGATGGACCCCCTTTGGGGTTTGAAACGTCGACACTATGAACAAAAAACTGTGGACAATCCAGATCATACCACTGCAAAAAACTTCCACAGAAGCCTAAGATTCTTTACCTGTTAATGGTCAGATCCTTAAAAAATATTTTCCCTAGAAGATTACTCTTCTATTTTGTAGATTAGATTTTTATTTTCATACAACCAGTTGTGAATGGTTACATTAGGAATTTACAAAAAAGACACCAATCCTCTTTCAGATTTTGATCTTTCGCTTGTATAAATAGTAAATCTTTTGGAAAATTGATCTTTATTGTAGAAAGATACAGTTAAAAGACTCCAGCCTAGATATGATACTAGTTTCAACTTCATAAAATTTGATGAAAACAACCTTTAGTGAGAAATTGTTTTATATCAATGCAATGAAAGGTATCAATAACAAAATAAAGATTCTCTGTAGAACAGCTCCTTCCAAAAACTCTACTATTGTCGTCCAAAGCTATCTTAAGGAAACACTGACTTCCTCCCTACTAAGGAAATCACAAATTTCAGAGGAATAATTCAAGGATACACTTTATCTTAAAGAGTAAGAGGTCTCATCACGAGCCGACTTATCATAATCATAGATATTATAACTTGCTGACTTTGCCAAAACTGCATACCACAACAAGGCAATGACTTAAGATTGTTCCAATCAAAAGGCAAGGGGTCTCATCGCGAGCCAGCTTGTTCAGCAAAGTTATAAATCAAGTGAATGGTTGTGTCATAAATTGGCCATCAAACCAAGACATTGTTCTTTAAGAATAAAAGAAAATCAAATGCAATAAGTGTTGATATGGATTCTTCTTTGAGAATTGTAGGTTTCTTTACATAGGATTTAGGATCATTGTTGGGTAACAGGTAACCCTGTCGAGGTTATGAACGCTTACTGGCAGCAGAGGCTCTACCTACAACAAATGAGCATATTTAAAACTAATTTACAGAGAAGCCTTTGTTTTATCTTTATAAAAACAAGTAATGACTGATGTAAATGCAAGAACTCGCTTGATGAAGCAAATAATCAGAGTCGAAAATAGTTAAAACAAAATATCATTGACAGGTTAGAGCATAATGTACTTTATCTTTCTATAATAAAGTTTAATTTTCTGGAAAATTTTATGTTTTGGAAGTATAGAAAATTCAAAAGAACGACAGAGATAACTAGTCCTTCCAAGTGAATCGCCAATTATTGTGGCCACCAACAACCCCCCTTTTTATTTAGTGTTATGACTAATACTAAATAAGTGGGGACCCTTAGCTAAAAATTCATAAAAATAAATTAGTGATTGTATTTCCTTTTCAATAAAACTTACCATCATAAACTTAAGAAAAGACCTTTGCGGAATCTAAAAAACTTAAGTTTTGTGATGAGGGAAGACAAAATCGCTCCTTAAAGGATATCGCATCGCAGAAAAGATAACAGCATGCCTACTTACAAGCTAAAGCAAATCGCAAAATCGTCCCATCGCAATTTTTTCTAGTTCATTATTCAAGAAAAAGTGTTTCCATTAAACGAGACCAATTATGTGCTTTAATGCTCATTAATGAAGTAGTTGCCAGTTGTTAATGAAATATAGTTTTGAGTTTATCGAAGAGCCAGTTCACGTAAGGTGGCATATTTTTACAAGTCTTCAGCAGTCAAAGCATTCCCGTCATTATTTATTATCATTACTCTCACCTCACTTGTAAACTGCAGGAACAAAGGACAAAAGGTTATACAAAGCAGTGTACAGGAAACTACGGTGAACATAGGTGAAGATCTGATTTCTGAAGATAAAAAATGGCACCCTTATACACAGACACCGCATGCAACAGAAACGCGAGTACTTTCACCTGGGAAGGCATATATAATCTACTTGAGGAAATAAATCCTAAGGTAATAGGATTTACGACTACTACAGGCTCATTAAGGTCCTCTGAAGCATCAGTTGCAGAGTTAGCTTGTTCATTCCTGCACTGGAGAGCGGCAAGGCCCAAAATTCTCCCCTGCATAGAAATGGTTAAAGGAGTCCTAGACAGCGCTGACATCAAAGACAAGTAGTTTAGGGCTCAAGGTCAAGAGCTCTTAGAATCATTATTTTCATAAAATTTCAACTTTACATCCGCTACAAGAAAACATGCAAGAGGCAAAAATCGCACTAAGGAAGCCCGGATTAAGAAACAAAGGCAGTTTCCAATGCGCGATTAGCGCCGCGCATCGCTGGGTAAAACTTCTCGAAATGGAAAGCCTCTAATTACTTAGTCTCCTGTAAACCTAGTATCGAAAAGATAGTGCCAGCTCTTGCTGATTCTATTTTTGCAGCACATTTAAAGGCTGAAGTCAGCCAACTGACTCTTCTCAAGCAAATGTTGAATGCTTGCGACATTAAGGAGAAAATACAGAAATAGTTAGCTTTAGATTTAATTTTAGAAATAGTTTTGCTTTATTTTTGCCTAGAGAAAGGACGGTCATTTAAACTGTATCCTAAATATTTGTAAATATGTTATTTTTAGACGTAGTTAGTAGTATTTAAACCCTTCTCATGCATTTAGAGAAGGGTCCAGAAATTTATCAAAAACTTGTCCTCAGAACATGCACTTTTGCACCCTCCGAGGAGGTTTTGGTGAATGAATGGAATAGGATTTATTGATTTTTGCATCTGATATCTGCCACTGATGTTGCACTTCTGTACTCTTAGTTGATGTTGGACTGAGAAGAGATAAATCGTTATCGCTTGAAGCTCATGAGTAGAACTAGTTATAAACGGTACTTCTATCTCTTAACTATTTCTATCTCCTGTGTTAGAGTGATATTTAAGCTTAGTTGATTATATGTTAATGCTTGAATGCCTGAGTTATCATTTGGCACTTTTGTACGGTGATAGCTATTTATTTATGCTTGATATATGAACAGCTTATTATGCGATATGTTTTTCACAACTGTTTCGCCTAACTTTTTATGCGAAGTGGTTCATCTATATTGAATTCTTTTCTTATAACAGTTGAATGATCTTTATTACCAATTGTTATTTGAAATCATTTTAGATCACATAACAGAATAATCATACCCTGAGATAGTATAGATTTAGATGTTGTTGCTTTCTTTAGAATACAATTACATGTCATTAGATTAGAATTAGAAGTAGATCATCTCAATTAGAATCTTTTAAAGCCAGGAACATCAATCAATCTTACACACACACACAAATTAGGAAACTGGTCCCATTATCCCCAGTTGGACCCACTATACCTAATGGAAAAGGAGCTGCCAATCAAGGTCCGGACCGGGTGGGTATCCCCCTTGTTGTAGACCCGATTTTCGGGGCTACAACGTATTTAGCACTAGAAGGAGGGCATGTAACTATGAATGGCAAGCAAGTCCAAATCAAAATACCATTCTGAGAGTAAATCACCCTCACCATCTCCTCCGACTTCTCGACTTCATTTAGAATCTTTAAATCCACTGTCAGAAGTCGTAGGGTCAACAGCCGCTGCTATAAACCCTGACATTTCAGAACAATCTATTTTTGAACCGCCTGAAGTCGAATCTCTGATTCACAAACTTCAGCGATTTTCTATATCTCCTCAAAGGTCTGATAAATCTCAAGGCAGCGTGACTTCGCAATATAACCCTGCTCATCCCTTAACAAGATTAAAGAGTGAAAAGTTTGGTGTTTTTCCAACTAAATTACCTCTACCCACTAGGAAGAGAGCAAGGAAATCACCTAAAGGGTCCAGTAGCGAGACTCTTTCATCGCCATCATTCATCTCAACTTCCTCACCGCAAAGTCAACCATCCACTCCACCACTTTAGACCATTGTCCACCAACCTACTAGTACTTCTACATCCCCTTCTCAATCATCCAGAGTTATTATATCCTCATCTTCTCAACCTCAGGGATCATCTTCTCCACTTCCCTCCTTTAGTAGATCAGTGATGGCTCAATCTCCATGAAACAATCCAGGGGTAGTCTTAATGCCTGCGCCCTTGAGTCAGCTGCCAGCCCATCTTGAAAAATGGCTGCCTAAATTCAATCCTAAAGAAAGCATGCTAGCGGAAGAGCATATCAATAACTTTATGCTATCCATAAATCTTAATGGGGTTACCAACGAAGATGTTGCCGTTCGACTTTTTCCTTATACACTTCAAGGAACAGCTGGATCATGGTATTTTTCATTACCATCTGGATCTATTACTAGTTGGGACATCTTCGAGGAGCAATTCCTCATTAAGTTTGGTGATGATAGGTCTACTGCGATGTTGATTAGTGACCTGTCAAACCTCAAGGCCCAATCAAAAGAGCCTATCAAAGACTTCAATTCTCATTTTAATAAACTATTAAACAAAATTCCTACCGCTTCCAAGCCCAGCGAAGAAGTGCGAAGTGAATGGTACATTACTGCTTTACCATCAAACATAGCAATCTTCATGGATAGGGCTAATAAGACAACTTTGGCTGAAAACATGAAAGAAGCAATAGTTGTAGAGAAACGAAATATAGCCCTTGAAATGAAGACCGCAATCGAAGAACGAAAGTCTAAGAAGGTAACATTCAAAGAAGATCCCAAGGAAAAGCAATCGAAAGATCCTTTTGATTTAGAAGGATTACAAAAAGTTTTGAAGACCATGTCTAACGAGATGGTCGACATTAAGAAACAAGTGGTAGAAACTTCTTCAAAGAAGCCATACAGAGATTTTAAAAGAAATCCCTCGAATGATTCAAAGCCCCCCAACGCTATTACAAATGCTGAATCTGAAGAAGAAGAAGAGGAGATCGCTACTCAAGAGAAAACTGATGAAGAAGAAGTTGTAGAGTTACAAGGAATGTGGGATTTCATCCTCCCATAATAAGAGGATCAAGAAGCATTCCCGGTTAGTACACGAAGCAGAAATCAGCTTCATCCCCCCCAAACTACCCCTAAGCCAAAGAGCGCAATCTCGGCAACGAAGGATATAGTCGCACCCAAGAAGACAACATCTAAAACGACTCAAACCAGCCCAGTCCAAACAGATTCCTCTACTCCATCTAAAACATTGATCGTTTCAGATGAAATGGAGTACAATATTATAGAAGATATGAAGAAGACTCGGGCCAACATCACTCTTGACGAACTGAGCAAATTAAAACACCAGCAAAAGATAATTTTGAAAGAATTACATGTTGTGCCAATTGCACCTTTGCCTGCCACTGTAATTTCTCTGGCTTCTCATGAAATGGGAAGACCTCCGACTAATGCAATTAACAAGATTGATCCAAATGACATCGCGTTAATTGGAGGAAGATCGAGATCTCATACTCCCCCGTTTCTTCTTACCTATGATTTTTTTAATAAGAATGTGCATAACTGCTTAATAGATTCGGAAGCATCATCGAATATTTTACCGAAGTCAATATGTACAAAATTGAACGTTCAACCTCAAAAATCTTTTGTGCACATAGTCCAGCTAGATTGATCACAAGTCGAGGTAATTGGCGAATTGAATCAGGTTACCATAAGGCTGTCATCCAACCCAGAGGTATGTCAAGTTATCGACATTTTAGTTGTTGATATTCCAGAATTCTATGGCTTAATTCTTAGCAGGAAATTGTCAGAAAAACTCCATAGATACTTCGCAACTGACTAGTCGCACATGTGGCTGCCCTACAATGGTAAACCAAATCAAATAAAAGTTGAACGAGAACGACACCAAAAATACATAGTAACAAAACTCAAGGGGTAAAATGAACCAGTAGCATATAACAACAGCATTATTGGCAATTACTCAGTAGATTCTTTCCTAGGAAATTTTAATGCTCACACATCACCTTATTTAGAACATTCTATTTATCTCAAGTCAAAATTTTTTCTCAAACAGATAGTTCTAGATGTATCAATTTTTTAGATAAACCTGTAAATAAATCTTCATTTTGGAAATTATTTTTTGATGGTTCCAAATCTAATGAAGGAGCGGGAGCAAGATGCGTGCTAGTTAGTCCAGAAGGAGATAAAACTATGTTAACTTGCAGACTTGAATTTGATTGCACGAACAATATCGTGGAATATGAAGCTTTAGTCCAAGGGTTGTACAAAGCAATTGGATTAGACATCAAATACCTTCAAGTTTTCGGAGACTCTGAAATTGTAGTCAGATAGGTACATAATACTATGCATTACTTATCGGGTCATTTAAAATGTTATCAATCTTTAGTTCAAGATCTGACAGATCACTTTATAGCATTTAATATTTCATCAATTCCCAGACTCCAGAATGCAAGTGCAGACCTTCTAGCTAACGCAGCTTCCAAACTTATCCCTTCAAAAGATTTTAGTCCAGAAAGATTCTCAATAGAGTTAATATTTAGACCTTCTATTCCTGATAACATCACAAATTGGAGAATTTTCAATGACAATCCTAACATCGTGAGTTTTCTCACATCTGAAGGATCCTATACCAATCAAATAATTGACGAAGATTTACATGACCGACAATTGCAACAAGATAGCACTAACAATGTTATACCTAAGTCGGTAGTCAAACTAGAAGACCTTTATGATTTGAAATATCGGTTTAAAAGATCTACTAATTCAAAACTCCAAATTTCAACTCTGAACTACGAATTAGTAAATCTGGGGACTCATACCAAACCCCAAAATGTCAATCTAGGCCTTGGTCTAGCTCCAGAAAAAAAATTAGCATATATCTGTCTTTTGAGACAATACAGAAATGTTTTTGCTTGGGACTATGATGAACTTAAAACATACGACTTGGAACTATGATGAACTTAAAACATACGACACTTCTATCATCCAACATACTATTCCAATGATGGAAAATGCAAAATTAGTCCAACAGAAGTTGAGAAAAATCCATCCCATTTTAGAAAATCAGATTAAATCCAAACTCAACAAGTTATTCAAAGCCAAAATAATATTTCCCATTCGACATTCCAAATGGGTCTCCAAAATGGTCCCTATTAGAAAGAAAAATGGAGATAATAGAATCTATATTGACTTTCGAAACCTTAATAAATCCTGCCAAAAGGATAATTTTCCTTTGCCTCCTATGGAACAAATTTTGCAGGCAGTCACTGGGTCAGAATTAATGTCCTTTTTGGATGGATTTTGAGGATACAATCAAGTGTTGGTACATCCTGATGATCAATTAAAAACCACATTCAAAACCAAATTGGGTACCTACGCATATCGAAGAATGTCTTTTGGTCTGATTAATGTTGGTGCCACATTTCAGAGAGCCATGGACATCACATTCAGAGGTTTAGTTAATAAGTTTGTGGTAATATATTTGGATGATATAACTGTCTATTCCAAGAGACAAAGAAACCATCTTAGATATTTAAAACAAATCTTCCAACGTTGTTTAAGGTATGGAATTTCACTTAACCCGAAAAAAATCCTTTTTCGCATTAAGTGAAGGAAAACTTCTAGGATTCATAGTGTCAAAAACTGGAATTCACATTCATCCTAACAGAATCAAAGAAATTTCTGAAATATCCCTACCTCACAACAAAAAATCTATGCAATCTTTCCTTGGTCAAATCAACTTTGTAAAGAGATTCGTTCCAGATTTTTCAAGAATTGTGTCTCCTTTACAAACTATGATAAAAAAGAACTCAAACTTCAAGTGGGGCTAAGACGAATATGAGGCATTCAATCTAATCAAGATTTATTGCATGGGATTTTGTGTTTAGATATTCCCCTACATCAAGTTTCTCTCTTCTATTTCTCATGTCCATCTTTACTACAATGACAAATTAAGTTGCATTCTCTATGTGTCAGCCACTAGATCTGAGAATTTATTCTTAGGGAATGATACATTATTCATGTGTATATTGAATTTGTCTCTGAGAAAGGTAATTGAACCAAAATCCAAATCAATTTACATCCATCTCTTGAGCTACATTGATTTATCTTCAAGAGAGACTAACATTTCCTAGGCACTAACCTCTCCTCAACCCAGGGGTTGTCTCTAGGAGCTACAACATCTTCTAGCGTTGTTGTCGGGGACAAATTAGAATATTTTTCCATGGGTACGACATTAGTACATTCCTTTTGTCGGGTGAGTAAAGGAAGTGTGGGTTGAAGATTTTTCACCTTGGTGAATCCACTATTTAAAATCTTCACTTCATTATCTGGGATTTCAAAAGGCCTCATACTCATTATGATACTTCTTAGTAGAAGACTCCTCCTGTATTCGATGCTAAAAAAATCATATCCAGGAGAACTCGGAAAGAGAGGGCCCCTATTACTCTAGATCCTGTGATCACGTTCCCTAAAGTGACAATTCCATCTCCTAGAAGGTTGAGATAAACTCCTCTGAGCCCACTTCCAAAGCCTTAGAACATTCAGGAAAACGTTCTCAATTGTTAAGCCCATTTTTCTCAAGAACAAAATCTGAAGAGGCTTTTGTCAGTTCAACTATTTTCACTTTCTGGAGCTGCCCAAATTTGAGGAAATTAAATATGTTCTCATTAATAGTCTGACTCAGAGCCCTGCTTAGCCCCAGATAGCCATAATCCAAACAACTCCCCAACTAGGCCTTGCAGTAAATCTTCTACCACCTCCATTGCAAAACATGGTTGTCCCGGGTTTTCTACTTAATATATATGCTCCACTCAACCTGCCACAACCTCTAAATGGGATGCCACAAGATTACCTTAAAATCCTACCCAAATTCACAGGAGAGGATGATATCTCATCCTAGAAGCACATAAAACCTTTTGTGCATTTGCTGAGAATATGAATGTAGAACATCTAGATGTAGTACTAAGACTTTTTGTTCAGTCTTTGGATGGAGAGGCTATGAAATGGTTCAATAAACTACCAGATGCTTCAATTAATACTTAGGAGGAGATGGGGAACTCTTTCATGCAAAAATGGGGGGAAGAAGGGACCATGGGTATATCCTTACATAATTCAATGCAATGCATAAAAAACACAACAAATATGTCTCAAAGTTTATAAGTAGGTTTAATAAACTATATAAAATTCTTCCTACTGAAATTAAACCCCCACAGGTTGTTGCCAAAGTGGTTTTTGTCAAGGCCTTTGAATGATAGTTTGGGTTTACCCTTAGAGAAATAAGGTCACATACTCTAGATCAAATCCAAACAGATGCCCTAGAAGTTGAAGCAAATTTCACCTCCACTACAAAGTGGAAAGGGAAGGTTGAATATGGTAAAAGGAGGTGGGGAAAGGAAGAAGCCAGTTCTTCGAGGTATGAAAATGAAACCCAAGAATAGAAGTTAGACAAGATGAACAAGATAATAAGGAATTTGTATAAAAAAATTGTATAAATGGAGTTGGGAAACAAGAACCCCCCTTTACCAATTCAGCCAACTCCCAACATAAATTTTAATCCTCAATATAGGAGGCCACCTTTGCATCTCATGCAAAAGGAAAAAGGATCAACCAGAGCGTATTCAACCTCCTTTGTATTTAGAAGATGATCCTGAGGAGACTATTGAAGAAACTATTGAAGTTCAAGAAAAATAGTTGTCTTCTCTCTTAGAGGGAGAAAATGAAATAGAAGCACAGGCATGAGAAGGGGTTCAATTGGATGCCCCACTGGATGATGAGGAGATAGACAGTTACTGCAAATAGTTTTTTTTATTTCATGCAAGCCCAGTTGCATAGGAAAATATGGTCTCGGGTCATCTAGAAAAAGATCCAGGGGGCAATATCAGATTGAATAAACTCTTCATCTGATTTTGCCAAAGCCAACAGATAAAGGTAAGAAACCACTCAGCCATGTATCACCAACCACAAAATAATCCTATAGCCCTGTTCCAAATGAGTCTAGAGCCTCCAAAATAGATGAATTTCCCTCAGTGATAAATTCAATCCACTATGAGAACAAAAATCTTGTCGAGTCTAGTAAAACTGATAAGAATCCCTCTACCTTTAGTCTTCAAAGAGAGTTAGAGAAAGTCAAGATATACGTCCCTTTGACTGAATTGTTGAAACAACCGAGTTATAAATCTCAAGTGTCTCAATTCATGAGTTCACCCACCATTAACCCCTTGTAGAACAACCTTAACTTGTAGGAAGAGAGGCCCATGGTTGTGTTTGGACCCCATGTGGACAAGCACGACTCTTCCACTACCCTATTATATGTCACCTTGGCGATTGATGACATATTGCTACATAATTGCATGCTTGACTCAGGAGTATCTCATAACTTAATGCCATTATCTATTATGGAGCAGTTGGGACCGAAGATAACAAAACCGTACAAATATTTACACTCCTTTGACTCCAAAAGAATAAACTACCTAGGTATGATCAAAGATTTAGTGGTCAATTTCGCCCAAATCCTAGTGAAAAGTGTATTTATGGACATTATGGTCACTAACATCCCTACAAGATTTGATATGATTTTGTCCAGTTCATGGAGATCAAAAATTGAGGGGTCCGTCAAATTGGATCTAACATATGCTACCAGTCCGATGTTTGGTAGAGAGGAACGTCAATTATACAGAGAATCCAGATTTATGAAGACAGTCACAGAAGAAGATTGTTCAGAAAATGGTCCTATGTGTGGTAAAGACAGGGATTTTTCTTGTCTTCTATTAGAAGAAGATGCTCAAATCATGGGCAACACCCAGGTGGAATTTTCAGTACAACGAAGTAAAAAATCATCAGAGCGTGACAAGGTATGGAAGTTGTATTTTGATGGTGCTTATTCTAAGGAAGGAAATGGGGCAGGTGTGTTATTGGTATCCCCAAAAGGAAACTTGATTCCTCTCTCTTTCAAGCTAGAGTTTGAGGCCACAAATAATGTTATTGAATATGAATCTTTGTTGTTGGGGCTGCAAGTTGCTAAAAACCTTAACATTGGGTGCCTGTTTGTGTTTGGGGATTCAGAGCTAGTGGTGAAGCAAATCAAAATTCAATGTCAAACCAAGCACCCAAGACTGAAGTCCTACAGGAACGAAGTATGATATTTGGTTGAAAAGTTTTATTTAGTCTTCAATATTCAGTTCTTTCCCAGAGAACGAAATCGAATGGCCAACTCTTTAGCAATTGTTGCTAGTAATTTCAGACCCCCCCCCCAAAACCACTTGCTCGGGTATGAAGTTGAGATTAGGTACATACCTTTACTACCAGACAATGTGAGGCACTGACAGGTGTTTGAAGATGAAGAACAGATCAAGCGCTTCATGGAGGTTATCAGATAATTCTCGAACTCGGTGATCAATCAGGAGGATGAGGAGTTGACAAAGGAACAATAAACAATTTGGAAAGGGTCTCTCACTAATCACAGAACCTTGCAGGTAAAGGAGAATACCATCACCAGAGGGTTGGTTCCATTAGAAATACTTTTTAACTCAAATGATCTGGCTACTAAGCCAACTAAGCAAGAGCTTAAGGAAGATGTGGAAGATTGTAATATTGGCACCAAAGAAGATCCGAGAATCATCAAATTAGCTAAAGGAGCTCCTAGGGAATACAAACAAAGTTACCTAGACCTTTTTAAGGAGTACATGGATGTGTTTTATTGGTTATATGATGATTTCAATACTTTTGATCATGTTGTCATGCAACACAAAATTCCTCTAAAAACTAGGGTGGAGCCATATAAGTAGAAGCTCAAACAGATTAATCCCATGTTACTTCCATCAATTGAAAAGGAGGTGAAGAAATCGTTATAGGCTAAGATAATTGTGCCTTTGAGGTACTCAAATTGGGTATAAAATTTGGTTATTGGCAGGAGGAAGAATGGGGAAATAAGGTTGTGCGTAGATTTCATAAATTTGAATAAGGCCTCGCTGAAAGATAACTATCCTCTACCCAAAATGGATTATATTATGCATAAATTGGTGGGGTCTTCTTGGATGTCCATGATGGATGGCTTCTCTGGATACAACCAAGTCGATACACCATGGGGATTAGAAGAATACAACTTTACAACCCCTTGGGGAAATTTTATGTATGCATGAATGCCCTTCGGCCTCATAAATGTTGGAGCTACTTTCCAAAGAGCGATGGATATAGTATTTGTGGGAAAATGGGATAAATTCGTAGTAATCTATCAAGATGTATTATGGCCAATTTTAGTGTTTCTTCAAATGACTAAACCCTAGACTAGTAGCTAGTCTAGAACAACAACCAAAGTAATTCCAATTCTTTTCCTATAGCTAATAGATAAAACAAAGAGGAACAAAAGAACCAACCTGTATGTCTCGCTCGATCCCTCTTCCCTTTGACCACTTTCGCCACTCCCTTCTATACTTAACTCGCTTGGAAGGTACTTGCACATAAGCCGAGACAGAAAACCATCAAAGCATACATAATGATCTGCTAACTAAACATATGATAGAATCGAAAATACAATATACATCATGTAAACACATGAATGGGAAAAAGCATAGAACTCTTTATTGATAAAGGAAAGATTACAACCCATGAAGTCATGTTCGATTCACTGCCTTCCTTCCAGTTTCAAACCCTTCTCTCCTCATGAAGCAACAATTTGACATGATAACATTACTCTCTTACAAGTCTCACTCAAACAGCATTTCCTTAGCTCAAGAAGCTCCAACCTAGACTAGCCTTTGAGTGCTTGGTCCATTTATAGCGGAATGGAGGAGGTTAAGCCATTAATGGCCCTCATGAATGCTTTGCAAAAATTGGAAAGTGGTTCCATGGAGGAAGGGATAATGGATTAAGGTTCTTTCATCCTCTTCCTCATCCAAAAGTGAGCTCCACCCATCTGGAAACTTCCAGAAGGATCCATTGGATGAGGAATCCAATGGATTCATTTAAAAAATTCGATGAATCTCGCTCAGCGCAGGTGAAACAAGGGCTAGGTGCAATGCATAGCACCCAGATAGTGTAGTTCTTACAATGCATTACAGCCTGATAAAGGGCCATCTGCGTTGATCTCTCTAGGGGAATTTTTTGGATGAATGGTGACATGAAACTCTTGGGAGGCAAACATGAAGTAGGTTTACCTCATTAGGGAATGAAAACAACTGAATTAGGGATTGATGGGCCCTAATAATATGGATCTAGAAGTTGGGGTTGATGTGCCCAAATTGACCTGTAACAGGATGACATAACTATTTTATCTAAAGCAAATGAAGAGCACCTCAAGCACTTGTAGCTCACATTTGCAAAATGTAGAAGTTATAATCTGTCCTTAAACCCGACGAAATCTCAGTTTGCTTTAAGTGAATGGAAGCAATTATTCCATACTATAGCAAAGGAAGGAATGAAGATTGATCCCAAAAGGGTGGAAGCTATTAATAATATTCCTTTACCAAGAAATAGGAAGAAAATTTAGGTTTTCTTGTGCATGATAATTTTTTTGAGAATATTCTTACATAACTATGTTGAAATTGTCAAAGAAACCACAGAAATGTTGAAGAAGGACAGGGAAGTAAAGTGGACTGTAGAAGCTAGGGAATCATTCTCCAGAATTAAAAATGCTTTTGCATAAGCCCCAGCCCTAGCCAACCCAGATTATCAAAGGCCAATGCTCATTTTCTCTTTTTCCTCCCTTAACACAGTGGTAATTGTTTTATTGTAGAAAAATAATGAAGGATAGGAACATCCAATTGTATTTTTCAACTAGGCGTTGCAAGATGCAACGCTGAAGTATAATGTCTTAGAGAAACAATCGGATGCCTTTTTCAAAGCCCTAGAGACCTTCGAAGTTATGTGCTGCAATTAATATAGTAGTGTATGTTCCAACTGTCGTTGTGAAATACATTCTTGTTCAGGGAGACAATGAAGGTAAGCAAGGCAAGTGGATTGCCAAAATTCAAGAATACAACATGGAGATAAAACCCACCAAGTTGATCAAGGGGCAGGGGTTGGATAAAATATTGTTTGAGGTTAACTTCCAGGAATTGGGTATAAATTTCCTAACAGGAAAGGAAGGGAAAGGTGGAAGATCAGAGGAACAAAACAATATTGAGACCTCAACACCAAATATCCAAATGAAGTACCTTGTCTCACGACAGTATAAGTATCTGATCCATTATTTAATTTTTTTGAAATGTCCATTGAATTTTGACAAAGTTAGATACAAGGGATTGAGGTTGCAAGCCCAAAATTTCATCATTTCAAATGGCCAACTGTAGTAGAAAGATCCAGTGGGAATTTTTCTTTTATGCCCGGTAGAAGAAGAGATTCATAAGGTGATTAATGAATTAAATAATTATGTCTGCGGAGGACATTATAGTTAGAGAGACACATACTATAAGATCCTTAAGCAAGTTTCTATTGGCCCAAGTTGTTTGGTGAGGTTCATGCTTATGTCAAATCCTATGAGAAATGTCATATTTTTGCATAGAAGTAGAATTTGGCACCCATCCCTTTGATCCATGTTTTGTAGAGGAGCCCTCCAAGAAATGGGGACTAGACTTCATAGGGGAAATACATCCACCATCCAACAATCAGCACAAGTGGATTCTTATAGCCACTGATTATTTCACGAAATGGGTGGATGCCATCTAAACTAGAAATGCCACCATTGTGGTCATAAAGTTTATGGAGGAGAGTATCCTTGCTAGATTTGGTTGTCCAAGGAAGATTGTCATTAACAATGCTCGGCTATTTAAGTCTGCCAAGTTTCTTGGTTTCTGCCAAAATTACAAGATCATCGTGGGGCACTCCACCACCAACCACCCGTAGGGGAATGGAATAGTTGAATCTTCAAATAAAACTCTAGTGAGGATCTTGAAAAGGACCATATCAGAAAATCAGAAAAACATGGACACTTAACTGAAATTTACTGTATGGGCCAACAGAGTTACTGCCAAGAGGTCAATTGCAAAGTCTCCTTTTGAATTGGTGTATGGTAAGGTTACAATTTTACATATCTAACTATCCATGCCAGTGGCTAAAATTATGCATGATATTGAGGAGGAGCCAAAATATCTGACCACGAGAATCAACCAGCTAGTATAACTTCAATAAACTAGGGGGGAGGTAACTCAAAATCTAGTTAAATATCAGGAAAAGATGAAGGCTCTTTTTGACAAAAGGGAAAGGGACAAATCTTTACAGCTAGGAGACTTGGTGCTCAAATGGGATGTTAGGAGAGAGGACAAAGGAAAACATAGGAAGTTTGATCCCTTGTGGCTTGGACCTTTCAAGATATATGAAGCAAAAGGTAAAACATTTTCCTACTATAAAATTTGGATGGTAAAGTGCTTGAAAAGACTGTGAATGGGCAATTCCTTAAACTTTATTTCCAACATTAAAGACATCCATTTTCACCCACTAAATATACCGGTGATCCATTGTACATACCAGTAATACTTTAAGCTCTTATTATTTCTATTTTTTCTTTTTATGTACTTGAACAAAATGACTCCATGCCCAATGGATATCAGGCACTAATATGCAGTTTCTCAATGCATTGCTTGCAATACATTGTCCCCAATTGGAGTCAATGTTGTCACATGTCTTACCCTCTTGGGGTTATGTCAAATGGTCATATTCTTCATTCCTAGTACAAAAAAGGATGGTGCAATCTTGGTTAGCCAAAGGAAAAACCTAAGTCTGAAATCCAAAGAGATGGCTGATCATCGAGGCCCAATATCGAAAGGATCGATAGGCAGCGTAATCTGGATTTTAAGATGTCAAAGGTCGAAAATAAAGCATAGCTGAAATTCGGAGCCGAAATGAAAAGGGGAAGGCTAACCATCTGGATCCTGATTTCAGAAAAATCTCAACACATCGGAACCCAAATTTTGGAGGGTCAATCTTTTCGGAACTTCGAAGCAACAGAGTTTCGTAACTCCTTAAAAATAGAAACTCTTTCGAATGCGTTAAGGATCATGGAGTGGGGGAAATATAACGGAAATCATCACAAGACCAAGGAACATAAGGGCCTTTTCTCTCTCCTTCGAAGGACACATGGCAACAAATAATTGGTTCCAAGAGGTTGATGAAGCAAATGACATCAATGTGACATGGTCATACAGTGGACATATGTCAGTCAATTTCGACACTTTTGAGGGCCGAATGGGGTGAATTTGGGTGACAAGTGTCACCACTCAGGTGGTGCCACATGGAAAAGATGACATCATGATGATGTGACCTTGGAGGTCAGCATATCAGAGGTTGGAAATATTATAACTTTATAAAAAAAAATTCAAAAAGTTCCACTGAGAGGGGTTCCAATGAGGACTAGCCTGTGGTCATGAGAAATATAAAAAACCCGGAGCGGAGACAAGGACAAACACCTAGGTGCTACGGAAGTATATCAGAGGCAGAGGATTTTGTAACTCCACTGTAAATCAATTTTGAAGAACTTCCAAGGAAGGGAGCTATGATGTGTTGATGGCTCATGGTTGTGGGAAACTTAAAGGAACCAGGGGTGGAAGAGCAACTATAAAGGGAAATGGGCCCTAATAGGATTTTAAATACATTAGCACCTTAGCATTGAGACTACAATCATGACATCTAGTCCTATAAAGGAAAAACGGTAAGGGGGCTAAGCACAAAATGAGCTAGGGGCATCATAATTTTTTGATTTCTTAACATTTATTTTGGATAAAGTTACGATGGTCAAAGACTCCGATATTGTAGCCCCCAAGCACTATACTGATGGTCACAGGTGGTGGCTCTATGGTATATGAGCAATAAGGAGCTAAGTACATCAGGGCTAAAGGCATCGAAATTTCGTGTTTTCATAATGTCATTTTAAATGAAGTTACGAGGTGTTGTGACAACTCCAAAATTGCACTATGGAAATGTTACAAGATGTATTGGTGCATGATAGTGTAGAAAAAATAGCATGAAGGATGAACGGTTTGAAAACTAATTAAATGTGTGCATAAGATTGGTGTCGCAGGAGTAATGGTGACTACAGAGATCGTTGGGTCGAGGCGAGAAGGACCATAATTTGTAGAGAAAATCTTGGTCATGTCTTATACAGGGAAGTAAGCCATCCCTGATGTCGTGTGCACATTACAGGGGATTAAATGAAGTACATTGCCATCATTTCAAAGAATCCATGTTGATGTACATTTTGAACTTAGTGTAATGTGTCTGAGAATTAATTCTCGGCATGGATATCACTCAAAGGCCCATTCTCAAGGGTTAATGATGCATAAATGTGATCAGTCTATCAACGCCCCACTACTCAAGATCATCAACCTACTGTGAGTCCAGATAAGGGAACCTAAGTCCTCTCGACGAAATCAGAGGAATAAAAAAGGGAGATATTTTACTGTGTCAATCTTGACACCTCATATTTTGTTTATGTTTTGTAAAGATTTCATTTGAAAGAGGAAGTAAAATCTGTTAGGACAAATAGGCCATTCGCATGCTCAAACAATTGGAGAATTCAAATAGCTAGAGCATTCAAGATATTTTGTAACTATTTGTTTGAAATCTCTCTCCTTATAAAAGGGAAGAGGAACTTAATAGGAAGGGTTCAATTTTCCTGGTTTCAAGGGTTGTTATTTTTTTGCAAATCCCACAAGTTGGGCTTGTGACATGTGTTCCATTCTCAAAGATTAATGAAGAAGATTATGGTGATTCCAAGCATTTGAGATATGTAGTATGTGTTCTACCTCAGTATATCATTTCAAATTTGTATTTTCCTTCTTTAGGAATTGTGTAATTTTAGTTGTTGGATTCACTCTTAAATCACAAATTTACTAATGTTATGTGATATCAAACAATACCTATGAGATATCGAGTTGGAGACCTTAAAACGCGCTCCATAGTTTCTACATTTCATTTCCTTTATCTCTCCATTATTCTACTGGGATTTATAGCATGGGATTTTGTGTTTATCCAGCCCCGTGCATCAAGTTCCTCTCTTCTATTTCTTCTTTCCATATTTACAACAACGAAAAATTAAGTTACATTCTTTGTGTGTCGGCCACCAGACTTGAGCATTTATTCTTGTAGAATAATACATTGTTCATGTGTATATTGAAGTTTTCTTTGAGAAAGGTAATTGAACCAAAATCCAAATCACTTTACATCCATCTCTTGAGTTACACTGATTTATCTTTAAGAGAGACTAAGATATCCTAGGAACTAACCTCTCCTCAACCCAGGGATTGTCTCTAGAAGATACAATAGGACCAATCATCCACTCAATCAAATAAATACCCTACATTTGAATTATCTTGGGAAGGCCACCACACTCTACACTATCATCTGAGGAAGCACGAAGAAGCATTATCATCATCATAAAGGAATCTAGGTGATCTCCCTCTATTTGAGCCAAGGAACTCTTTTGGAAGAAGACATCTTCTATTACCAATGTCATTATCAAACTCAAGAAGGCATCAAGTTGAAGATAGTGTCATCAAGGAGTATCTTCACAACTAAGTATCTTTATATTTATGACTGAATCTGTTATCAAAATGACTTTATTTTGCAAGGAAAGCAACAAATTGGTTGGGTCATCAAACTTTCTTGCATGGAAGAAGAGGACGGATTTGATCTTCATAGAAAATGAATTTGTTGAACATGTTAAGGGTTCAATCACTAAGCCTCTAAAGGAAGACGCTCAAAGTTCTAGCTAAATATATGAAAGGGTAAACAAGGGCTCAAAGCATTCTTATATAAACCATCAAGCATCCCCTCATACATTATATATTAAAGTTGGAGACATCAATATAAATATATGATAAGTTAATAGAATTATTCTCCAAAAGTACTGCAGTAGAAGTGATATCTTTAAGGAACGAGTTATACAAAATAAATATCTCAAAGGAAGATGGAATATCCTCATACTTTATGAGCGTATCAGAATAAGAGACCAACTACAAGAGTTGGGATAAATAATTTTCGACAAAGAAATGACCACCACAGTTCTCAATGCACTTCTAGATTAATGAGGCAACTTCACATCTAGCATCTATGGAAATAAGGAAGCCACCCATTCAATGAACTATGGTCATTATGTAAATTGAAGAAACTAGGTTAAAAGCAAAAGTGATGTAGGACCAAGCGAACAAGTTCAAGCATTTACTATCATGGCTAAGAGAAAAGGAAATTTTGGGAAGTTTTTCAAAAATCCAATGTTGTGGTTGTCATGAATACGGGCACTACAAGAGAGATTTTACTAAAATCAATAACTAAAACAACAAAATAGGAAGGGAATAAGCCCATATCACTATAGAAGTGGAAGAACCTTAGAAGAATAAATCAAAGAAGTAAGAAGTGAAAGATATCTACTATGACTCAAATAATCTCCTCCACTAAGTTCTTTTCAGTTTTGTAAATAATAGCTATCATGGTAGGATGTATTATAAGTATGAAAATATGCACCATATTAGGAGATGGAATCATAGTAGAAGTATATGATTGAAGCAAGAGCTCATTATAGTAGCTTGAAAAGAAGAGTTGAAGCATAACTCTGCATCGATGTAGCAATCATCACATAAATGAAGTAGCTCTTGGTAACCTCATTGAAAGCATGTGCAGTGCATATGGTTGAAAGAAAGTCATATGGCATGATAGAAGGAATTCATCATACATCATCCTCATGAGAAAGGAGCTTCTTCCAGATGAGGATAATCTAGATTCTATGTTAGAATATTCATTAGAAGGTTCACCTCTACTTGGAAGAAGCAAGTGTTTCGCTCATCATTCCACCTTGTGTGGGATACATTGTTTAAGAAAGGATGGTGGTATGATGACAAAGGAGTGAAATAGGTCAAGTTGATTGAAGTAATTTCAATCAAGGAAAGGAATCTTCTGAAGGAAGTCTAAATGGCCAAAAGGAGAAAAGAGGTATGTATATATTTGATAGATTAAGTCATGGCATCATATAGTTGCTAACAACATGGGTAAATGCTCCACCTTGTGAGTATGATCAATGATCTCTTCCTTTGTAAAATGCATGAAGGCATGGTTCACATATTGACAAGATAAAATCAACATAATATGTCCTCATATGGAATATGAGGTGGTTGACAAAGATAAAGGAACTATGGATGAAAGTTCCTAGGGAGAAATATATGAAGAGAGAAATTTGGGATCGTGAAAGATGCAACTATGGTCATGTAAGAAAATGGAAGTCAACATTCGATGACTAAAAGAATTGATCATGGAATCTCCATAAAGAAGAACACCATGATAAGGTTTGTAAAGAAAGGAGACCCTTGAAATATAAATTCTTGGATGTACTGATGAATGTGCAGTATGTTGATGTTGCAAGCAAGTAAGTTGTCATGATGAAAAGCAATCACAAAAGTTAATTTTGATTTGATGTTCATTTTTTTAACAACATCTGGATGGGTTGATATAGGGCTACCGAAAAGAGGGTTTTAGATTTAACCTACAAATAGCACTCATGTGGTTGGATGGAATATCCTAAAGTAAACATGACTTGGAGGAGGCAATTGTATAAAGAAAAACTAGATGTGGAATAAGAAGATCACTTTTCGATGAAGAGAATGATGACATGACTGATGTATCTCGTGAAGGAAAGTTATGGATGGCCAATGCCCCACGAATTATGAAGGCTCCATTACGAAAAGGATAAACTTCATGAGATCAAAAGAGGGAACCCCACAAGCAGTTGATTGGAAGTTGGTCCCTGGTTAAGAGGGAGATTGGGTACATTCCTTTTATAGGAATAGGTACATTTCTTTATAGGAATGGGTATATCCTCCCTAGTTGAGAGGGATAGATAGAAACATCATTCTTGTCTTCACTTTAGGAAGAAAGAATGGAGGATTGGGCAAGCATATGGCATCCAACACTCTTTGAGGATGAGGTAGGGAATCCAAGCTAAGAGTAGTCATAGAGGACTGATATTCTTTGAGCACTAGGAATCCAAGATAAGAATAGTCTAGGAAGGAGATACTCTGTGAACACCCAGGTGGGCTATGTGCCTTGAGAGACAATGATTATGGTGTCTATAAGTCACTGGTCTCACCAACATTGTGCTCTGATCTTATGGAGATATAGAGTTGTTATTTAAGGCCTTGTTATGTGACAATGATGGTTGGTATGATGTTAAAACATATGGGTTATGAATCTGACTCTTTGTATGAGAATTGTTCAGATTAAGAATGTGAAAGTACTTTGTATGTATTATGAATACTTCCTTAGTTAAGAGGGAGTGTTTAAATATGTAACTAGGTTCAGTTTTCATAATGACATATGTAATCATGATTTTATGTATTTAATGAAATGAGAAAAACAAATTTATTATTGTTATTCTTGAGGCATGGGTTTCATGCTCAAGGGAAATTCATTTTTAGGTAAAGCTCCCATTAAGAGTTTATAGGGATTTTCAGTGAGTCTACAAGTCAAGAAAGTCATTGTCATGTATGAAAGACCCATTTGGACATGTTACATATTGTAAAAAGAATTTGTGAGTCAAAATTGAGTCAAAATACCCTTCAAGACCTTGTCATAATGCAAAGATCAAGTCAGCCTACATGAAGGGACAAATCAACCTAAAGATAGCAATTTGTACTCTCAAAATAATATATATCAGAAGGACTTTGAACTCATTTGGACATTTAGTCAATCAAGTTCGATCTCCTCGAGATAGAAGTTGGAAAAGGACAAAAAAGGAGAAGAAAAGCAAGATCTAAGTTTTAGGCCTCTCTCTCTCTCTTGTGTAAGGGTTTCTACATTTGCTGGGAAATTCGAAGTGTTGTTGGGCAAGTCTAAGTGTTGTTGGGGAACTCAAAATGTTGTTGGGCAAGTCGAAGTGCTGCTAGACAAGTCGAAGTGTTGTTGGGGATGTCAAAGTTCTAGGAAGAAACAGTTGGGTCAAAGTTATAGAAGATTTTGTTGAGAAGTTAGAAGTTCTAGAAGAATTTCCTAGCCAAGTCAAAGTTCTAGAAGAATTTGTCAGGTAGGTCGAAGTTACAGAAGAATTTTTTTGGTAGGTCGAAGTTGCAGAAGAATTTTCTAGGTAGGTCGAAGTTGTAGAAGAATTTGATGGGCAGGTCAAAGTTGCAAAATAATCTGCCTGGAGGTGAAAATTGTAGAAGTTAAGCGTGTTAAGGAAGAAAGGTTTGACTTATTCATGGAGAGTCTTGGTCAAGGGTTATAGGTCTTGGAATTCGTCAGTTGAATATTCTATAAGAAGAGAATAATTATTGCAGGCTTTCCTCTTAGTTGGAGAGGTTTTGGCCCTATTTGACTGCCTATATCTTGTTTCCTTTGTCTCATTGTTCTTTATGGTTTGGAAGTTGTTTGATGAAGAGAATACTAATAATAATAAAGTGAAAGAAGAAGATAATAAAATTTAGTAAAAATACATCACAAGAAATTATCAAAGAAGAGAAATTACCTAATCTAGCTACCCCTAGATTTATCAAAAACCCATGCGATAGAATTCAAAGAAATTAATCTTAGATTAGAGATGACATTATAGGATCCTCTTACTCCCCTGCCATCTGAAGATCTATAATAAGAAAAGAAGTAACATGTTCCCTAATAAACTCCAAAAGTTTCATCTTATCCTAAAATATTAACCACCAAGAAAAATTACACATTTGAAGAAATTGAAATTTTAGTAGAAGTTAAGACATTGTGTGTCAAAAATTATCTTTTAGAGGCCATTAATAATATGCCCATACATAACAAGTACACTAAGGAACAATCTCATAGGAGGCCTATGAGAAAGAAGAAGGATGACAGTAACATAAATGGCATAAGGAAGCTAAAAAACCTTATGCTTGGAAGGCTAATTGTCCCTAAGCATTTGGATCTAGGCATACATATAGTAAATGTCCATATAATCAACCAAGTCTCAATTCAAAATACCTAGATTGATCTGGGTGTTACAATTAACGTTATGAAAAAAGAGAAAATTTTGAAACTCAATATTCAATATTATCTTAGGCAAACCACTACAATTGTTATGAAACCAGCTCAAGAAAAGATAGAAAAGATAGATCAACGCCTTACAATTCAGCCTCTTCGAGGGGGCAACCTCCTTTACATTACATAAATGAACAATTCTTTGATGTTTCAAATGAAAAGACCTCCTCTCTATATATAGGAGTCTTAGGGGTCATAACATAATAAGAGCCTACATAACAATAATAATGTAAGGGCACAACAATAACAATAGTGGGCTTCTATGGAGCACAATAGTAACAATATGGGCACTACATGGTACATCAATATAATAAGTGGGTTGTACTAATAACAATAAGGGGTTACACTAGTAGTATAGGGGCCTAACATGCCCCTCTCCTTTAAAAAGCATTGTCCTCAACGCTTGAGTAGTTCTTGATGCTT
>APFE030391223.1:14393-39064 GCA_000404065.3 Pinus taeda | reverse complement strand
GCAAGAGTTTTTTATATCCAGGAGGGAGCCGTAGCGGTGAAGCAGGACGGTCATCCAAAACTCTTTTAGCCTCGTCAATGAAGGGACAACGGTGGACGGCATGATTGCCTTCACACAACTTACAAGGAAATCTGGGATTCCTTTTCTGTCCATGTGCTTTGCTTTCACTAGTTGATGGTGTGCATTCAACATGATCGTCAGAGGTTGACGCCACCGGATTGTGCAAACGAGGAGACCAGTCCCTTAAGATCTGAGGGATGCATGGACAGTCTCGGTGATAGTGGTCTCCATTGCAAATGACACAAGGAGATTTAGGTTTCAACGGTGCGGTGTGAGTATTTTCACTAGATGACGCTTGGTTGCCCCCTTTCGATTTGGTTCCTTTTTCTTCTTTTCCTTTTTCTAATTGTGCTACAATTACGGAAACTGAAAAACTGAAAGAGACAAATGTGGGGGTCCAAATGGGATAGGTGGGTGGCCACCAACATCCACCTGGATCAGTTGGGAGGCAACTCTAGTGTCATCTAGTTGCTGATTTGACTCTTCAGGAATTACGAGATTCTAAACGAAAAGGGTAGAGAAGAGCCAGACAAGCAAACAAATTATCAATCCTGGAAGTGACAAAGTGGCCATATGTGGTGCACCAACATCTCTCCAAGAGGATAAGGGACTACGATTTCCTCCAAGGGGAAATCCTTGGTTGGTAGACTCCATTTTCTCAACCTAAAGACCAATGGGGGAATTTGTGATGTTATTCCGATTAAAATAAATTTTAGACACTTTGACACAACCTGTTTTTTCAATTTTAAATAGTCGAGAAAAAACAAAAGATGACTCTAGTTGCCTTCGATTTTTATTGAGCCTGAAGTGACAAGTGCTCAGAGGACCTTTTCTTTTAAGGAGTCTAAAAAGGAGTAAAATGGACTTCTCTAGAGATCTAGGCAGAGAGGATTACCAAACCAATCGTAAAACTGTAGAATACTTTTTACGGTGCGGTAGTCAATCTTCCCGAATGATGTGTTCAGTGCATTTGTGATTGATAGGGTGACAGACATAGCTTCCTAAGGATAAAGGATGCAGCCTATTGTGGTCTCCCAATATATACTCGACGGTACATGGGAGCATGAGTCTGTACTAGCACTTACCATCTCAGAGTGGAGGAATCACCCAACCAACACTGAAATCAACAGTTACCAAGTTTTACGACGCCGGAATACGTCTCTAGCCTAGACCTCTAGATGTTGTGCGTTAAGTTCCAAAGCATTGTTAGATTCATTAAATTTATTTTAAGTTGATCTTTGCTTAACCAATTTGCCTTTCAGGTTCACCGCGTGATGTGTATATAATTCCTAAAATGCAGTCTAAGATGATAAACAAACGTTTAATCTTCTTTCGGCAATGAAAATCCTAGCTACTAAGGAAAGAAAGTTACGAATCTTTCCGCAAAGAGCACAAAGCACACGCTAAATGCACAGTCCTAAATCAAACCAAGCAGTCAAATGAAAATGCATATGCATGTATTTGTTTTCAGCCTTCTTAATGTATGAATGGTTGATAAGAAAGCTATGTGCAAATCTGAATTACTTTTAAAGCGACAGTGCTCAACAAATTTCTTTTTCAAAATGAAGTGAAGGTAAGAGAGACACTTTGCGATTTTGAAATGAAAATTTTTTTTCGACACTTTAAAAATTATTAATTCAAATCATATGCAATAGTAACTGTATAATCGACTATCAAGAATAATGGGATTGTCTTCTAAAACTGAAAATGATAGCTATGACACTTTCAGATCCAGAAACGATAGTTCGACTATGCTACTTTTTGCGAAAGAGAACTGAAAATGGCGCACAATACATAAAAACACTTACAGTTCTTTGCACTAAGGAGGCGGAATAATGCAAGAGAGGGGGGTTTTCACATAGATACACTGACTACAGACAGCAAAACTCTTGAATATGACTGAAAATAGTGAGAAAAAACCACAGTCTGAGGGTAAAGTTAACCTTCCTGACCATCGCACCTGTTACACTGTGAAACAAGTATGTAGCACACCTACTGCACTCGGGAAGTGCGATGCATACAGTCTGCCTTGAAGGCAGGGTGTGATGGTACCAGTGCGAGACTTTAAACAAGTTTTCACTCACAGTTTGCAATTCAGTTCAGGGATTTAGGCCGAGTAAGTAATGTTTAGTGTATGTAAAACACAGGGGTGATCTAAAGAGGTTACTAGAGCCATCACTTAGGGTAGTTAAATTGCTTGCAGATCTATTGTTTAATTCATAAACAAAACCCGGAGATAGACTGAAGCAGCATTGATCTACTTTGAATTTGTATAACAAATGCAGTTCGAAGGCTAGCTGGCTTGACTTCAGGCTCCGTCTATAAGTTGATAAAATAAACAAAGATAGATATGCTAACAAACAATCTAGTCTCTCCCCAGTGGAGTCGCCATTTTGTTACCGGGAATAGTGTCCACTCAGATGCTCCTATTCCCAATAAGATGGGTGGTTATCTTAGAAACAAACAAGTAAACTCTACTTTCGTTTTCTTTTATGAAAATAGAGAAGAGGAGAACCAAGAAGACCAACCTTAGTCTTGCGCTTGATTCCTCTCCTTCTTGATAGAGTTTCGTCGCTTCTTCTTCGTCTGCCCAACTTCAAAGAGAACCTGTGGAATCATAGCAACATACTACTATCGAAGAAACGAAGATCTATATTCATAAATAACACAAGGCCAAATGTGTGTTAACCATATAAATGCATATATAAACAAGTACACAAGAATATGGAAGAAAACTAGAATAGCTTTATGAAGATGAAAAGTAGCAAGAGGATTACAACCATATGTTCTGACCCAGCATCATCCTCCAGCTAGGAAGCCCTTCTTCACCTCAAGCAAAGCTTAGATCACCCAACACTATGAATGTACACCAGAAAACCAACAACAATTCTCTATAAGATACAAAATTCCAGCCTCTGGATCTCTGTGATGAGGGATCCATATATAGATGATTACAGAGAGGTGAGTCATCTTTTGGGATCTTGATTAGTGTCCTCTCTCTGATAGTTCTTGCTTCCACTTGGAGAATGATGATCTCTTACTCATCCCTGGTCGAAAACAGAGAGGCAAGTGTCAGAGGCGAAGCTTGAGGAAGATTCCATGATCTTCCACCTCGCATTTTGTCCCTGTCATTTGTCCATTCCTGACCATCACACCCTACAGAGGAGAAATTCAGTATGCATCGCACCTTATACACTGGGAAGGTGATATGCATTGCACCCTCTGCACTGGGGTTTCCGTATGGTCCAATTTTGACCATTTATGAGCAGTTTTTAGTGGAGAACTTCTGGGAGATGATGTAATCAGATGACCTTGTTCCTTTAGGCCGTGAACAACACTTTTAGGGACTTAGGAGCCCTCATTTTATGGACATTTATGATTGGGGTTGAAGTTCCCAAAAATGTCTATAACACCTTAGGGAACCTTTGCCTATAAAGTTCTTCCTTTTGGTTTATGCAATACTCATGCCACATTCCAAAGTGTTGTGCTCAACATATTCTTAGATCTTATCCATCACACTATAGAGATCTATATGGATGCCTTCACACTATATCAAAACTCCTTTCAGTAGGCCCTCATGAATCTTGATAATGTGTTTCAGAGGTGTGAAGAAACAAATCTCTCCCTTATTCATGAAAAATGTCATTTCCTTATGAATGAAGGAATTTTTTAGGACATAAATTATCTTCAAGAGGAATTGAAGTGGACCCAATCAAAGTAGATATCAAAACATCATCTCAATCCTTAGAATCAAAAGGATGTTAGAAGTTTCCTTAGCCATGCAGGATATCTTTGAAGGTTTATCAAATAATTTAGCAAAATTGCTTTTCCCTTGTTTTCCTTGCTAGCCAAAGCCATCAATTTTTTGACAGCTCAATGTCAAGAAGCCTTTGATTGCATAAGGTATAAACTTATATAAATAATTTTTCTACGAGGCCCTAATAGGAACCCACCCTTCCATATCCATGTCGATGCCCCAAAAAGAGTAGTAGGAGTAGTGCTTGGTCAAGAAGAGGATAGAGTGTATTATGTAATATATTTTATCATCAAAAGTCCAGATAATGTACAAATAAACTATATAGTCACCCAAAAAGAATTCTTGTAGTTTTTTATGCTTGTAATATGTTTAGGAACTAGGTTACTAGCTACAAACCTTTTGTGCACAATAATCATATTGCCATCAAATACCTAATGACTAAAATTGATATCAGTGGCATACTTATTAGATGGCTCATATTGTTGCAACAAGTTGATCAAACCATAATTCATAAACTAGGGAAAGAAAATGTTGTTGCATATTTTTTGTTAAGATTAACAATTTATACAAATGAAGGGATAATAGATGACCACTTTCTATATGAGTATTTCTTTTCCATCCTAGTACATACCCATTCGTTTGTAGAAATAGCTAATTATGTGAAAACATGGACGTTTCCTCCACACTTTTTCTATAAGGAAAGATGTGAAATTTTTAGGCATAGTGCATTATACACATCAATAGTAGGATTCATGTTCAAATTGGGACCAAATCAGATTATGAGAAGATCTGTGAGGGAGGATGAGGTACATGACATACTAGAATCATTCCATGATAAGTTGTGTTGAGGACAATATGTAGCAAAAGTAACAAAATACAAGATCTTACAGGCTAGTTATGTCTAGCCTTCCCTCCATAAGGATGCTTACACACCTCTAATTGCGATGAATGTCAAAGGATGAAAAAACATACCAAAAGATATGCTATGCCACTACAACCACAAATATCATTATAACATTTTGAAAAATTGGGTATGGAATTTATAGGACGCTTTTATCCTCCTTGAGGACAAAATAAATACATCATCTTATGTACTAATTACTTAACTTTGTTGGCTGAGGTAAAGGAAGTCAAATTAGTTATAGAAAAAAGGTAGCTAAGTTCTTAATAGAAAATATTTTGTGTAAATATTTGGATTTCTAAGGGAGAAAGTTATAGAATAGGGTGATCAATTCACTTCCAACCTCATTCAAAGAATCATGAAGTGGCACCACATCCACCATAACAAGTCCATTTGTTACAACCCACAAGCCAATGGACACATAGAAGTTACTAAGAAAAAGGCAGAGAACATCCTCACCAAGACAATTAGGATCAGAAAGAAATTCTTGGTTGACAAAATTATAGAAGCAACATGGCCATAGAAAAAAACATGGAAAAAATACAAGATTCACCCCTTATGAGTTGGTTTATGTCAAGAAATCCATACTACTCATTGAATTTGAGTTTTCCAATTTCAGGACAACTCACAATTGAACATGGATTTGACGGATGCACGGAAAGAGAAAAGGAAACAACTTAATGAACTAGATGAATATAGGATGCAAGCTCTCCCCCACACAAAAATAATATAGCTACAAAGAAAATTCTAGCATGATAAATGAAGCAAACCTGGGATTTTCAAGGAAGGTGATTGTTAACTACTATATGATTCTAAATTCAAGGATTTCAAAGGAAAACTCATGACCAAATGGATTGGTCCATGCATAGTTTAGGAATGTTATTATAGTTTCTTTGTTAAAATTAGATCCATAGATGAAAAACAAATTCCACTTTTGTGAGTGGTTTCAGGCTTAAGATCTACAAAAAAACTATGATAAGAGAAGAGTTTACAAAGATAGGTAAAGGACATGATTTTTATGTGATTGGAAGCATCAATACTCTCAATCCACCCAAGCCCTAAAATAAAATAAACAAAGAATAATAATAATAAATACACAGGTGAAATCCTCATTGAGGCATCCAAAGACAAACTTCTAGTTCAAAACATCCCTAAAAGTAGCTTTAAGTTTATAATAAAATCCTCTACTAATAAAACCTTTTTAGGCCAAGTATAGCAAGATAATGGTGAAAATTATAGATGCTGCCATTACCTTAAAAACAAAACAAAACAAAAACAAAAAAGTGTATTTTTTCTATTGTCATTGAATGCAAGAACCCTCATTAAGGACTTGTTGGAGAATGTAACTAGCTTCAGTCTTCATAATTTGTACCATTGTGTATTTTTACGTAAAAAACAAAAGAAAAGAAAAAGAAAAATTATTATTATTTCTCTAGATAAGCATGTTCTTCATGCTTCTAAGTTTTTGAGTCAAAGAGTCAAAGTCCTATTTTGGACCTATTGTAAAAGAAAAAGAAAAATAATTTTTTGAATGTAAATTTCTAGTACAAAACCCCTCTAGATGTCAAGTTAGCCTACATGTCAAGTCGACCTTGCCCCAATGGACATGTCTATTCATACCTCTCCAAATTGTATAAATAGAGGATGGATGGAGCTCATTTTCACACACACTTGGATGGACTTTTTGTCTGAAATAACACAAAGAAGGGTAGAGACAAAGTGGTGGAAAAAAATATGGAAGATAGGATTTCTATTTGAAGCTAAGGTTTGTGGAAGATCTACCTTGGTTTGTCTCTTGTTGTTGTCTCTTACTGATGAATTTGCTAGAAGGAAGGAAGTTTTTGGTTTGGAATCTAGAGGCAAAAATTATGTGGTTATGGATCTTAGATATCTCATTTGATTTTATTCTATAAGGAGATTTTTCTGGGTTTTTCCCTTGGAGGGGCTTCGCCCTAGCTTGGAGCATATATCTTGTGTTCTAATGTCTTCTATTATCTTCATGCTTTTATGGTAATTGCTTGTTGAAGAAAGATAATATAATAATTATAATGCTAACAAGATTCATAAGTAATTATCATGTAATGGAAATGTGATAATAACTTCAAAACCTCTTGAATTCCAACATGGTATCAAATCTTTAGTTCATCAAGGAGGTCTAAAGATCAATAATGGTTAGATCAAAACAATATCTCTACACTTTGGACAAACTCATCAAAATGGCTCACTCTCCTCCTCAAGAGATTGATATATTTTGTGATCTTCCAATTATAAAGAGCTAGTCTCTTTGGAAACCCTAAAAAATTTGTTCACTAGTAACTATTGATTGTGGTTCTCAAAATTGTTGTGACTCAAGTTCTATGGAATTAACATTGTGGAATTCACAAAGGTCCCAAACAAATTTGTGTCTATTCAAGGTGGAATTTGCAAAGGTCTCAAATAAATATGCATCTATGATTATCTTAATTTATTGTATGGATACGATGACAAATTCTCGTTGGTTTAGATCATTAATCTGAAACTCATGACCCTTTGATTATATCTTTATGTAAAATCTCAAATTTTGGTCTCGTGGTTCCTTATGATATAAACATAATTATGTCATTATTTCAATGTAATTCCCAATCTCTATAAAAATACGAAGGTTTGTAGCATGTATACATTAACACACTCCTAGATCAATGAATAACTATGGATGTATGACTTACATATACCTTCAGATCTTGAATTAACATTGTTGAGAAATGATTTATGTGAAGTTGGAATACATATAGTGATATTTCTCACTACAATATTCACTATAATTTCTCTTGTATAGCTCGCACAAAAATGGCCCATAAAGTGATGACTCATTCATGATTTCAAAGTGACACAAATTAGTCAACGGAGGAAAACCTACACAACAATACTATAATTTGAAAATATTGTTTATAATATCATCGTGGGGCCAATGAGAATGTATGGCACAAGCTCGTATAAACAATGGCTTGGAGTTATGAGACATGGTTAAGATCTGATTGGCTTGACGGTAAGGTTGGAGATAACCATGAGACGATGTTGACAATTACAACAATGTATTGGCAATAATATCTATAGCAACAACATAACGTCAACCTAAAGAAAGATTTGATGTGTGATACGATGATTAAAAATTGGCTTGACAACATACATGGAAAATGATATGTGAACCTTTGTTAAAGAGTAAGTCATCGAATCCTTGCAAAGAAAGAGGCATGAGGTACGTACACTTTATTTTATAATAAAAGGGTTTGAATAATATTTAGGGTTTTGTAAGCATATTTTGTATGATATAAATCTTGGGATTGTAAATCTTATGCTTTTGGTATCTAGGGTTTTTAAACCCTAGATAGGATTTGGATTAGGAATCCCTAGAAAAGGCAAAAAAACCCTAACCCTATTTTATATTCATTCCCTCTACAGAAACCCTTGCAATTGAATTTAAATATTTAAGGTTTGCAGATAATTTGGGGTAAATGGCAAACCCTATCTAGGGTTGAATTGGATAGACCCTAGGTTGTGACATCAAAACCCTAGGGTTGATGTTTCTGTTGAAAGTAAATATTTTATCAAGGGTAAGATCAAGGAATTTAGGGTTTGTATTTAAGAACCCTAGCAATACACCATCTGATATATCATAGAAACCCTATATTGACAATATTGACATCATGCTTCTATCTTTGTAAATTTTGCTTAGTTGTACTTAACATTGAATATTGTAGGTACATAACAAAGGAAGCAAGATGAGAAGGATGTCTAAGCAAAAGCAGTTCTTGTGCCTGAAAATAAAGAACATGATGGAAAGAGAGAACTGTAAGGACCTTGAAGGAATCGATACTATCAAGTTCATTGATGATTGAAAGAGTAAACATGCATCATTGCATTTTATAAAAGAATCTTTGTTGTTATAAAGCATGGCATCATAGATAGAAGCACGCGATAGTAGAAAAATTATTGTCTACTTATTTGATTTGCTTTGTGAAAGATCATCTACTTTAAAGAGATGAGAAAATTGGAACCATATTTCATATTATTATTCATCGAAGCATTTTCTAACATCATGTTAGAGGGAGTCATTTTTCAAAGAGGGATCATAAAGATCCTATAAGAATCATCATTTTGGAAGATTCTTGGTAGTAGCATTACGCATGGTATATATTCCATATAGTATGGAATCAATACTATTAAAGGATTGAATGCATGTGATCAAGAAGTAAGCTCATTTAGAAATGATGATTATATGATTGTATGAAAAGAAAAGTTATGCATATTGTAAGTAACTCTTTAGGAAAGGTTCATATCTGTAAGAATCTTGCAGAAAGAGTTAAATATAAAATGTGATTGGTAATATTTCTTTATGGATGCATGATATTCAAAGAATAAATGTGACATGCTTTGCTATGGAAAGAGATCAAGATTCTCTCACAAGATTGCATAACATAAATATAACAATGTTTATCAACATCTAGTATATTCTCCAAAAGAAAATTGTAACTTGGTAATCAAGTTCGATCCTTGGGCACTTTGATGTAGAAATGAAGATGCATGTGGAGATGGATCATAAGTATGTTGATGCTTTGATGTGAAGGTCATCATAATGAGGTAAGTCTAACATCAATAATTGATGTTGGTTATCTGGTTAACATATTTTTTTGCTACCTCGAAGGATATTGTAGGAATATATGAAGAATGTTGAGGCAAGCTCAACATATTTGGAAATTATGAAGTATGTGTTCATCTTGGGATTAAAATGTAGCAGTGTGAGAAGATAACATGAAGGTCAAGTTCATACAACAACAAGGAGATCACTCTCATGAAGAAGTTATGATCAACTTGAAGTTTGCAAAGGATTAATATAATGTCCTCATTGATGATGACTAGATGAAAGTGATGTGCAAGATTAATGACTTGGATCCTGTCACAAGATTGAAGGAAGAAGATGGCTCCATGATACCTTGGAAGAAAGCAAGCTCAATGTAATGAGATGTGAAGGAAAGAGGGATCCATGCAACCATTTCCATAAAAAATAGGTGTTTGAAACTCTTATGTAAACAAGCCAAAGAGCTTATGAAGTAGAAAAAGGAAGTCAATGATATCCTCTAGATTCGAGAGGGATTAAAGGAGTCTCCTAGAACAATAGAAAGGATCCATTCCACAATCAAAAGGGAATAGGGATATCCTCTCTAGTTGAGAGAGAGTGATGTTGGACATCACATGTGCATTCTCTTCTTTATGTGCCATGCACTTGACTAGGACTAACAACTGTAAGTCTAAGTGAAGGCCTTGGAGAGAGAATGGTGAAGGATTGTATAAGCATCTATGGTTTCTTTGAGAATAAAGCATCCAAGAAAGGAAAGGGACTGACACTATTTGAGGATAGGACAAGTGTCCAAGATAAGAGTGGTCTAAGAGGACCACTATTCTTTGAGGATTCGGAATCCAAGATAAGAATAATCCTAAAGGGACATGCCTAGTGAACATTTGGATGGGTTATGTGCCTTGGAGGTAGTGTGATGTCACACATAAAGCCTCCCATCTTAACGCTCTTAAATGAAGTATAGCTTTTCTAGTTAGGCATCAAAATATAGTTTTGGTTATAATGTTAATGCTCACATATGGCTTATTAATATGACTTTTCTTATGAGAATATTTTAGTTTCAGAATATCCTTATAGCGGGTGTACAATTAGGAATACCTCCCTAGTTAAGAGGGTGTGAATGTAACTAGTTTTGGTCTTCGTAATTTGTGCCATTGTGTATTTTTATGTAAAAAGCAAAAGAAAAGAAAAGAAAAAAATTATTATTATTTTTCTAGATAAGCATGTTCTTCATGCTTTGATTTTTTAGTCAAAGAGTCAAAGTCTTATTTTGGACCTATTGTAAAAGAAAAAGAACAAGAAAATTTTAAATGTAAATTTCTAGGATGAAAACCCCTCTAGACGCCAAGTCGGCCTACATGTTAAGTCAACCTTGCTCTAACAAGCATGTCTATTTTTACTCCTCTAAATTGTATAAATAGAGGATAGATGAAGCTCATTTTCAAACACACTTGTATGGATTTTTGATCTGAAATATCATAGAGAAGGGTAGAGACAAAGTGGTGGACAAAAATTTGGAAGAGAGGAATTTTGTTTGAAGCTAGGGTTTGTGGAATATCTACCTTAGTTTGTCTCTTATTGATAAATCTGCTGGAAGGAAGGAAATTTTTGGCTATGCATCTAGAGGTGGAATTTATATGGTTATGGGTCTTAGATATCTCATTTGATATGATTCTATAAGAAGAGACTTTTTCTGGGTTTTCCCGTTGGAGGGGTTTTCCCCTGGCTTGGAGCCTATATATTGTGTTATATTGTCTTCTATGATCTTCATGTTTTTATGGTAATTGCTTGATGAAAAAAGATAACATAAAAATTTTAATGCTGACAAGATTCACAATTAATTATCATGTAATGGAAATCTAATAATAAGTTCAAAACCTCACAAATTCCAACAATACGCACCAAATAATACAAGTTACCTCAGTACCAATCGAAAAAGATACATCATTCAAGCAAAACTTTAGATATAAAAGAGATGATAACAAGGGTACTAGAATTCTTGAGCACACCAATAGACTTGTTAATTTGAGTAGTTCATTTACCGTTATTTCTATTCTTCATTTTACAAGTTATCTTCCATAACTATCACTCAATCATTTATAAACCACGATATATATATATATAAATATATATATATATATATATATATATATATCATACCACACTATCATACCATCCTACCACCATACCATATGACAAATCTTGTTAGCATACTATCTTGACATTACCTTCAACATCTTCCAATATTTTTCCACCTTTTCTAACCTCCAAAACAATCATTTCATCATTTGGTGGCCACCAACATGATTCCCTACACAACATATGTATTTCTACATGAACCCTACAATAGTACTATAAAGATATAGATCACAGTATTATTTATTTGCAAGCCACCGTGCTTTGAACAAAATATCCTTAGCATACCACTCACACTCAAAAAAAAAAAAAATCTAACATTTCTACAAGATTCCCTACACTCCTGTAGGATTATCGACATAAAATAATACAACTAATTAGAAGGAAAAGATTTCAATAATGGACAACAATGAGCAATATAGCTTCATCAACTCCAATTAGACATATTTTTGCTCAAATAAGATTGTTTTTGTATTACATTTCCTCTTTAATCATATTCTCACAAAACTTCATTTAGTTTGCATGCAAGGTCAAGCACAAAAATAATAATAATAATAATAAAGACTCACACTACACCCCAGTTGAGTCAAGCCTCAACTCCCATGTGTCGAGGGGAATAACACGATGTGACCCAAGAAGGCCTCATAATTAGTAAGAAAATTGCATTCATGAACAAGCAACATGAAATCACTAGTTGATGGTGACAAAATAATGTTAATTATGGAGCGTGTTAAGTGGAAATAGGGTGAAGTGTGATGGCAACGAAGGACGTGACAATGAGATATCATTACAAAGTTGCACACTAAGCCAAAATTAAATTAACATGACACCCTTCCTTTGATCATTTCTTGCATGCAAATGAACCCTCCCTCATTGAAGTCATCAACTTCTGCTATAGCCAAAACACATGTTTCCTATAGGGAACCATAGATAACACTACATGAAGCATAACATAAGAATAATATAGCACTCAAGGGAAAGGTTGGTTCAATTTTATTTTCCACAACTACATATGTAAAATAAATAAATAAATCGATGGTTATCAAAATCATTGTTGAACATTCCTGTCGAGCACATGCTATATACATTTCTTTGTTGGATATTTATTTCCAAATTTTATATTGAAATCCTAATTGTAGTAATTATTCCCACTAAATTGTGTTTCTCAAGGTTAGTTGGTTCGAAATGTCGACTAAATCTTGATAATGTGATTAATCCGAAAGACATCTATCTACATTAAGGATCATAAAAGTCTTAGATCTAACAAGAAAGACCCTCTCTATAAAACAACATGCAAGATCTTTTGATAACAATGGAGGAAGGGTTCAATTGAAGGGCACCTACATGCCCCACTAGGGTTTATAAATGTCTTGAGGTGGTGGATATTTTTCAAAACAGTCATTGTCTAGGATATTTTGAGAAACTAAGGGGTTATGATGATGACATTGCTCTAGAATTTGCCTTGAATTTACAAAATTATAGGAAACTCGAGTATGTAATTGCAGTGAAAGGGTTATATTTTTTTAATGACGATTCAATCAATAGGATCAATGGGATTCCAAGAGGATTGCCATTGGGATAAAGACGGAAGGAAATAAGCCACTTTTTCCAATAATAAATTCTTATTGGAGTATGAGGAATACATAGAAGACAATAATGGAATACGAAGAGAGAGTCCACCATCACCATGGAATGAAGTAGCTACTCAATTATATCTCCTATGAAGGAAGATTAAATGTCGTTTATGTATACCAATTTAGGTTATTGCATTAGCTCAGGCATTTGTCCCACCTTTAGCTATCACAAGACCTTAAGTGTCCCTTACTTCCTATTCCTTATTTCCTATTGTAATAATTAAATGAGATGAGTAGAAAAGTCAAAGGAGGAAAGCATGGAGCCTCTGCCCATCATGGGTTTATCAAACTACTTATTTGTAAATATTATAGAAAATTTGGAACATCAAGCTCCTTGGGATGATTTTTTGGACATGGATAAGTAAGATTTCATAAAACACAAGAATCCCCAAAAGCGTAAATCTTTGCAAACATGAAAAAATGAAAGGAGAATGAAACCAACCCTAGATCCTATAAACAAAAGCCAAATAAAAATAATAGAATATGGAGGTTACTGAGAAGGAAATTGCAACTACGTTGGTCAAAATGAGAACATCACCTAAGCCCAAACAAAGGTCACCAGTGCTCAAATTTCAACCTCAAATTCTTAGAAGAAAGAGACCTAGACTTATATTAGCTTCTAGAAAAAAGGATCCTTCTCTTGTTGTGGTTCGTTTATAAGAGACACTGAGTATTGAGGAACAACTTGGTCTTGTGGAACCCATTATAGAACCACTAGAACTATATAAGAAGGAAGATATGCCTAATGAAGAGAAATTGGAGGAACAACAAGATAGTCTGAAGGTTGGTGGGTTATTAACTACACAAAGGTTGTTGCCAACACACCTACCACATCCAATTCTTCAAATTGAGAAGGCTAAAATAGAGGCATATAGAGGGAAAATAATTGCAACGGAGCAGGTACTGGGGGATGTGGCAAGGTTGCAGACCAAATCCATTAATTCAGGAAATATGCTATGCTATTCAGGATATAAGAAGAAAATAATGGGGAACAACTTGAGAAAGAAATGCAGTAGCCTAAATAACAATTGGATCAGGAAAAAAAGGATAATATTAGCTAGATATAATAAAATGATAAACATGGAGGCCTTCTTAGGGACAATGGCACACTCATCTATAGAATTGGTCAACTACATACAACTAGCTAGGGTCTACACTTTCTTTCTAAAATAATAGTGGTATAAATATAAGATTTTTAACCTATCACAATAAGGGGAGTTCAATATTCAAACCCCTAAAGAAAATATCAAAACATGATAATGCAACAACATGGAAGAAAAGGTAAGGTTGTGTGAGTTTTATCTCAACAATTTTGTGTTGTTGCAACCACCTTCTTGGGACCCCACTCCCTATGTAGGGGATGTATATCTCATGGCCTGGCATCCGACTAAGGCATGAGGAGATGAGGGAAATGGAGGTTAAAAAGAAAATAGAGGAAGAATTGTCCACTTCCTTATGGGTTGAGGTAGATGATCCTAATCCAAGGGAATCATAGCAACCCATGATATCCTATTTGAGGACTAGTAGGTAGCTTGGAAACAAATAATGAAGCAACCATCTCCCATTTTTAAGACATGTTAAGGTTGTTAAGATATTAGGTTACCTAAGCTTGCCAAAGGAGGTGGAAATCCCTATCTTGCAACTTCCAAATTAGGGATCCTCGCTCCCCCATCACCTTGGAAAATGTTATTTTCAAAAACATCCCTCTACAAAAGGTCATTGCAAAAGACTTGAAACAAAATGGATTGGGTTGAGGTTTAATCCTCCACTCCTATTTAAACCTTTAGAAAACATCAATGGGGACAAAGAAGCTGAAGAGTTGAAAGAGATAAACAAGTCAATAGGTTTTTATTGGCAATGAGAATTAACCAAGTACATTGCATGGGATGCAAGGCATGTTTTCAGAGAACAACAAGATGAGCATTATCAATAAAAATAATTGTGTATTGGTTACATAAATGTGTGCAACATTTCAAGTTTAGGGGTGATGATTGGCCCACATAATGGAGACCTTGTAGGCCTATCCCTAATGGAAATTTTGATCCATTTTTCATGTTTTGACAAACATTGTGTCACAATAGCCTACATGATTATTATGTGTAAATCATGAGTGCTCAAAAAATTAGTCCACCTTTGGAATATTCTAACCTTTTTGTGCGGATAAAGTGATGATTTGATAGATCTTGTCAATATTCTCTTATCCAATAACAAGGAGATATTTCAGGGATGATGTTTCCTCTTGTAGTAGTAGTCAGACCAAGGCCACTTGTGCGCCTATTGGGAGTACCTTTATTTCTAACTCAAAGATACCCTAGAAATTAGGCCTTAATTTTCTAGATTTTTTAGGGAAATCAACTTCCTTGTTAAGGAGGTTGTTCCTAACACTTAGCATAAGAAGAACTTAAAGATTGGCCTCAATGTTAGCTAGTATTTTTATTGTTATTTTTTTCTCTACAGATTTAGATCTTTGTGATCAAGTATTCAACTATTTATTTTATTTATTTCAACAATTTAATGAAGCATATATGTTTCCCCACTATCTAGTGTTAATTTCTTAAAATTCTTTAACCACCTTGGGGAGTGATCAGGTGCTCATAATTATGCTCAAAAATCAAAGTATCAAAATTTTGTTAAACTTAGCTTCAGATCGAATATCTTGTCATTCTAAATCCAACGGTGTGAACAAAACTCAAATTAGAGCTCGTATGTAGAAGTTAGAGGAAGTCAAATTTCAAGTTTGAATTGTCTACATGGCAAAATTGGATGACATGGAAAATCCCTTCATCCAATGAGGAAGAACCAAGTTGAAGTCCGCCATTGCCCCCCCCCCACTACCGCATATAACAAATCGCAAGTTGTAGATGAGAAGGTGTTTAAAATTGGCCCCAAAACAGTAAGGGTTGCGATTCGATAAGGAAATCATATATGGCAATCACAATCGGTGAAGGGAAGGCATTACAGTAATTGGCCCCTGGTAGGTTCGGGTTGCGATGTGATATCACAGATCCCAATCGCACATAGGTCCCACACATTTACGACCGCCTACAAGACTTTATCGATTTCAATGAGCGATGGGATCCCGATTGTGATAAGTTATGCATTCCAGTTAATAATCCCATAGGGTCTGCCGACATCACAATCACACAATCACTGCTTTATTCACAAGACCATCCACCAGGTTTTTACGCCGATTGCGGTTTATGATACGGCTGCCAAGTTATGGCCCGCCATGCGGTGAAATATTCACCCAGTTAGCTGATTTTGGGGCTAATTTGTAGGATCATGCTAGTTTTGGAGCAATTTGTGGAATGAATAGTGGGAAAACTAGGAGAACTCATAAATTCTTCAGTTTTTCACCAAATTAGATGCAAAAAGAGGCTATATGGCCAATTTTTTATGATTTTGGACTCATTGGAGCAGGTTTCATAAGCATTTGAGCATTGTAAACACAAATTTTTACACTTTTGAGCATAATAAAGAGGCCCAAGCCATTGGAAGTTGGACCAAGGAGATATAGCCTAGGAGAGGTGAAATCATTTATCATGTGCTTGTTGTAATGTGTTTTTTATGATGTTTTGTACATGTTTATGTTATTGTTCAATGTCTGATTTATGTTAAATTGTTCATAAAAACTCTCCATTTCACTTGCAAAAATTGATGAATCCGAGGAAGATTTTGGCACTGCAAACTATTATTTTGAATCAAATCAAGTGTGTCTGAGAGATCTAGGTTTTGCTTTGTTAAACAAGGATTTAATTTTTTGCAATTTTATGTCATGCTTACAAGGTTAAAACTCAAAAGAGGTGAAGAAAAGCTAGTTGAAAGCCCTAAAGTTGGGTCAAATGGAAGAAGAGAAAGGTTTCCAAAGTCTTCTATACCAGTACATCTTCAAGTTGCAAAAGTCGCAGTTGAGTCTTCAAAGACCATGTCTCATGAAGGATAACCTACCATGACAGAAGATGAGAATACCTTCAAAAAGGATTTCTTTGATATGTCATAGATGGTGAAGGTCCTCTATGAAGAGAGGATAGCAGATTGCAAGGAGAAAGTTCCAAACCTCCCAAAGGGGAAGGCTCTTCAGGAGGAGGTGTTACACTGTATTTTGTCACACCTCCTGCACTTCCCTGTAACATACCTCGAAGTGCCCAAAACATGACCATCGTGCAGTGTACTCATCTAGATATGCAGCTCAAATCCTCCCTAAAACAATGATGGAAAAATGCCTTCAGCTTCCCCTGGAGGAAATGGCTCTAAAACCTAATTTTGGCATCATTGCCCCCCTAACATTGAAAACCGCGATGGTCACTAGTTTCACTATACCTGCCCCACTATGCAATTACTCTTTTGGCTTGGATACCAGTGATGATCCCTAAAAGGCAATTTTCCCAAAGAGGACAAGAAGCTTCATGATATAGAGGCTTCCAAAACGACGAGCTAGAGGCTGTTCGACATGGATGAGGTCGAGTTCTATCAACTTTTCCTTTTGGTCTTCTCCCTGTGCGCTACCTCCTTGAGATGAGGGCCTTATCCTATCTTTGGAGATCTCAACTCCCTTTCCCTGCCTATATATTCATCCTCTCCCATTCCCAAATGGCTGGTCTTTGGCTATTTTCACCCTTATGCTCATATTGTGCCTACATGATACTCATTTGCCTTAAAGAAGGAGTGCTTGGATAACTTGAGCTTGGATTTGGACATTCACTCAAGGAGAGCTTATTGACATCAAGGCTTGGTTGTATGCTTCCTCCTTTATTCTATTAATATATACAATTGCTAGTTCATTTTCCATAAATGTGTATGTTAATGCATCATTTATCTTAATACTCCTTGATTTGTTAAGTAGGTTACTTTTGATTATGTTATTTGTACTTGTATGCTTTGTTGTCACTTAATCTCTTGTGCATGCATTTAAACACTGTGAGAAGTAGGACCGAGCTCATGGCGCAAGCGATTTGAGGTCTTCGACAAAGTAGGATATTGTAGCATCAAAATGAAGTAGGCCATATTCCTCTTCTTCTATTTTGATTTTAACTTAGGAAAGTCTCTAGTAGATTGTCGCGTAGGTTTCTAGTCCCACTCATTGGGCTAGAGGGATTGTCTCTGTCCACAGAGAGGATTGCCTAGAAAATAAAATGGTGACTCCATTATGGATTTTATAACCCTTTCCATCCATTCCTTCAATCAAATCCTTTAACTAGTTAGACCAACCATCAATTTCTCGGCTTGTCTACATTAATATGGATTTAGACCATCACTAATTATTGCCTTAGAGTGCTAAGTCTGGATTGTTTCTTGGAATATTTTTTATTTTTTCCCATATTCCTCGCCCATTGTGGGTTTAGATCTAACAATTGCGCTAGCAGCGTGAGTTTTTACCTGTACATTCGTGATGAAAAAAAAAAGCTTCATTGTTTGCCCATGCTAAAAATTATCACTACTTTTGTTATACAAAGTAGTGTTGATGACCCCGACCATTGCAGGTTTGACTATGCAATGTAACGATGATAAACCAATCATCATGGGTTTTTCTATCTAAAGTAGCATTGATCCCTGAATGTGAGAATTTTTAAGGTTTCTGCCTTAGAATCTAGTGTGTCTTAGCCCCTAAGGTCTTCTCCCATCTTGTGTGCTTAGATTTGTCAGTGTTTTTGATTAATTGCCTTGATTAATTTACAAAATTTGTCTCATTGGCTTTGAAGTGAAATATGATTGAGTTCTAGGGTTTCTAGTCAATTGGTCATCAATTATTGCTTGTTGGTGTCATTGAGATGTTTGTTTTGTTGATCGATTTAGTGTTGTTTTCTAAGGAAATCATTGAAAACATCGTTTTGCATTTGTTTTAGCTTGTCTTTCGAAAATTACTTTTCGTTAAAACGCATTAGATTAGTTGCATTGAAAAGTTATTTTTTGAGATTCATCATTGAAAATATATCACATTTTTCAGTGATTGAAAGCTAAGAATTGTATTAGGTGCATTAACTCATTCAAAATGAAAAGAAAAGGATAATTCATATAAGTGCATCCTAGTAAAGTCAAAATCATTTTGCTTTCGAAAATTTGCATTTAGGATGGTGAAAAGTGGAAATCATTTTTACTATTGGCATTGCATTTGGAAGGTGAAAGTGAAAGTTAGTGGAAGGCATGTTGTTTGATGCATTATTGATTGAGTTTCTTCCCTTGGTTAGTCTAGCTTTCATTGAAGTGGGAAATTTCCTTTTCTCATATAGATGCATCTTAGGGATTCAGGTGACGTTGTTTTGAGCCCAAAACTGAAACATAATTGAAGATAAACTTAAAATTTACCTTAATTAACCTAAGGAGCATTTGGAACTTAATGCAAATATCTAGAGGTCTAGGCTAAAGACGTGTTCCGACGTCTTTAAACATAGTAGTTGTTGTTAACTACCTGCATTGTATCCCAAGGGTGAAATCTCGTTCCAGTACGGAAGTATATTGGAGGTTCTCTAGTACTCTTGGGTATATCAGAGGCACTTCAGTATGATAAGTATATATGGATGCTCTCATCGAATGGTTATGCATTAGACAATTCTAACATGGACTTGTGCTCCCCGTACCATCGATTATATATTGGGAGAACCCATTAGGTTGTTATCCTTTAGCCACGGGTAACCAATTCTACTGCCTTGTAAACATGATAAACCGAACACAACATTCGGGGAGATTGACCGTTGTACATTAAGTCCTTGGTTTCAGCTGGGGTGTATATTACAGTTCACAGATACTTGGTAAACCCTCTTGCCTAGCTTACCCCTCTTTTATTTTGTTTTGTTGAGTTCTAAAATCAATTAATTAACCACGGAAAAACATCCTTCCTGTTGGAATACTCCTTATATATCTTCTGTTGATACCAGTGGCAACATTTCCTAAGTCTACTAGTTAAGGAAATCCATTTGACGGTAATCCTGGTTCTTTTCCTTCTTTTGCAAATACTGGTGCTCCCTATATGGCAACATTGTCCCTTCCTGGATTGACCATTGGTCTGCCAGTTTGGTTATTTTCAACCGCGACGGTTCTAAGTGTCCAAAATTCTTTTCAACCAAGTCCTCCTCCACCTGAACAACATCAACCTCATGTTGATCCTAAATTTGACCCCTTGCCTTCTTCACCTACTTCTTCACCCCGTTCTTCCTCTTCGCCTACTGAAAATTTGGATTCTAGTAACCAAGAAGCTAAGAAGAAGAAGAAGAAAAATAATCAAAGGGGGAACCAAACAACTATTGTTACCGATGCAACTAATGAAGAAAAATCTTCCAACGAGCCCCGAAAAGTAAAATTCCCTTGCATTTTATGTAAGGGTGACCACCTTCTTTAGAATTGTCTTAGTATTCCCAAGGTATTAGAAGTGTGGTCCACGGGTTCACATCAACCTTTGTCATCAGCCTGGAGCGATCATGTTGGTGATAAACCTTCAACTAGTAAAGCTCATGGGAAAAAGGGGAAATTCGAATTTCCCTATAAGTTGTATGAAGGTAATCATCCCATTCACCTTTGTCCTCTTTTGGATGAAGCTTCTAAAGAGTCGGAAAACCTTATAGCTTCTCAACCTCATCTTCTAGTTGGGTATTGAAAGATTAGTTGATCTAGTGATTGATCAAAAGTCATCTTTGGTCAACCCCGTCTCTCTCTGAAAGTGAGTCTCGTGAGTCTGTTCTCGACCAATCATTGGTCAAGAAAATGGTAGACTTGGTTTTTCCTTCAATTAATTATACTTTTTTGGTAGAGAGTGAACCTCGTACTGCTCAGGTTCTTCTAGTTTCTTTAGTTTCGAATGAATTGGAGGGACATCCTCCCATTCCCGAGGTGCATGAGAGCAATTCTCTTATTCCCATAATGAAAGAGGGCAGCTCTCTTCTTCGTAAGACACCCCTTTCGAGTAGTTTATTCACTTATTTTGATTGGAGTCGACTGGTAGAATATCGCCTTCTGTCTGATGTGCCTTTCTAGATTATAGTGCAGGCTTACCATATGGCCGTACCTAGCATAGTCATAGATGAGGGTGCATCTATTAGAATTTTGTCCTCAACTGCTTGGCAAGCTTTAGATTCTCCTCAACTTGTCCCCATCACCTAGAATCTATTACCTTTTAACAAAGGAACCAGTCAACTGTTAGGGATCCTTCCTAAGTTACCTATTACTTTGGGAGGAAATATTGTCTATATAGACATGATGGTTATCCAAGGCCCTTTAGATTTTAATCTACTCCTTCGTTGTCACTATGTTTACGTCATGGGAGCTCTTGTCTCTTCCCTCTTTTGAGTGATGAGTTTCCCACATGAAGGAAGTATTGTGATCATTGATCAACTTACATTCATTTGTCCTTAATAAACTCCCCATCAACCATCATCCCTAAATGGTTCTAATGTGCAAGTGATATCACCCCCTCCATAGGTTAATTACGTTGTCGTCTGTTCCATGCCCACATCTAGTAATGATCTCGTAGGTGATGTAGTACACCATGTACTAAGGGCATTGGAGCTCGATTTTTCATTTGGATCCTTGGACATGTATTCCTTCCAGAATGTTGTTCTCCCATCTGATGAGAACCTCCTGGAATCCATGGCCTATTTTGGTCTATGATCAAGCCCTATCTGGAGCAAAATTCCATGTCTTAAACAAGAACACAACAAATTATAGATATAACCATAAATACAAAGATGCATTACAAATAAAACTTCATTTCATTAGTCTCAAATATTGAAATATGCTTACAAACAGAATGGAAATAAGACTAGCTTGAGCAATTGTAAATTATCTCTAAGAAGAGATCTGGTGGCTACATGCCTATGAACTATGTTACAATGAGGCTCAAAGGCCTATTTATTATTGAGAAATAATGGAAAACCCTAAACATCCAAAAACCTAACCCTAGGAGATGAAGCGCCAAACTATGGGCCTTGGTTGTGTAAATTGGTACATCAACTTCTCGGGATCGTAAATTTGGCATACGATCTTCGTTTGATGCGCATAATACCTCGTCAGAAAGATCTGTCCGAGGACTACAAATTTTTAATAACTAACACTATTCTATGTTCCATGTTGGTCCCATTTTTCCAAAAAAAACGTCGTTTAGGGCCTCAAAACAGCTCCGTAAGTTTAGGACCCAAAAAACTACCAAAAATAGTAAATTGTGCTACAAATAAGGAAACTGAAAAACTGAAAGAAACAATGGTGGGGGTCCAAGTGGAATAGGCGGGTGGCCACCAATATCCACCTAATCATTCCTTCCCACTTAGGAAGCAATGGTCCCCATTGCATTGAGTTCCTCCATGAGATGAGTAAACTTATGTTGAACTTGGTCCCTAGTGAGCCACTTGCCCTCATGAAGGAGTTGGCCTGCTTTGAAAACTCGATATAGTTGGATCCTTTTTTGTTGGGTGTTCTTGATTTACGTGTCCATGATCCGATCAGTTGTGGCTTGTTCCATGCAATCCGGATATAACTCTGTAGGTGTGAGTTGTTCTGCAATGTCTGATGTGTTCAGAAATGGTGGGAAGTATGGTCAAAGGCAGTCCACATTGAACATTGGGTGTAGGCCAAGGAATGGGGGAATCCTGAGCTTAAATGCATTGTCTCCCATAGCCTTGGTAATTGTGTAAGAACCATATCAGTGTGGTTTGACTTTCCAATAGGCTCTAGTAAGGTATTCCTTCTATAAATGCAACCAGACTTTGTCACCCACCTGAAACTTGTGTGGCACCCGATGTTGATCATGTTGCTGCTTGCACGCTACTTGTACTTGGCATTTGATTTCTCCATAATGTCATGGACCTGCTGGCGGATATGTTTGATGTTCTCAATGAAGTTGTTTTCCTTATCGGCTTCTAACTAGACATGATCTGAATCTACCTGAGTATCTGCAAATGGTATGGCCATATCAATGGGACATAGTGGCTGGAATCCCAAGCCCACCTAAAAAGGGTTGTTGCAAATCGAGTTGTGGAGAGCCCGGTTATAGTTGTGTTGGACATAGGGGAGGCTCTCCTCCCATGTGCATGGATGCTTTGAGTTGTACATGCGCAGAATGTGTACGATCATCTTGTTGATGACCTCTGTCTAGCCATCAGTTTGGGGATGGAAAGTTGTGGACTTAGTGAGCTTGGTGTCCAACATCGACCAAATACTAGACCAAAATGTACTGAGGAACCTGTTGTCTTGATCTGAGATGATAGACTATGGGATCCCAAAGTGTACCCACACTCGTTCAAAGAAGATTTTAGCAGTGGATTCTGTTGTGATATTCTTCTTGCATGCCGCCATAACGGCCATCTTCGAGAATCTATCGACGAACAAAAAAACATAGTCGTTATCATGCTTAGTAGAAGGAAGGCCCGGCATGTAATCCATGGAGATGGATTCCCAAGGTCGACTAGCGGTAGGCATCAGAGTATAGAGGCGTTGCTTCTTGATGGTCGGTTTGGCAATGGCACAGATAGTGCAGGATTTGATGTACTTCCTGACATCTTGTCAAATATTCAACCAATAGAAATACTTCTGTAGTACTGCCATCATTTTCTCGACCCAGAAATGCCCAGCGGCTCAACTGTAGTGCACTTCCCAAATCATCTTGGCACGCTCGCTTGAAGGAACACAAAGGTGTCCCACGTGACATAGTAGGGCATCCTGTAGCCGAAAATATCAAACTTGTTGACCCTCCAAGAGTGTCTAGTATGTGTGGTCAAATTCTGGGTCACTTTTATAAAGAAGTGGCCAATCAGAAGTATTGTGGCCACAAGAGTTAAGCACGGTGGTTAACGCCATGATCGGTGGTCGGTTGAGGTAGTCTGCAACATTATTGGTGTTTCCCTTCTTATACTTGATATTCAAATGGAACTGTTGCAGATATGTGGACTGTTACACAAAAATATTGTCATCATGACTATTTGCAGTCAATATGGGTCTATCATCACTTATACTGGCCTCCTAAGCAAGTCTCAGACCTTAGCTCTTCATGTCAAGCTCTGCAAATGAGAGAAAGACATTGAAAATCAATAAAACTCTAGTTCCGCACTTTCTCTCACTTTTGCCTGCGGGCCCTCACCCTTTGTTCATATTACCTGCATATCTGCACGCTCTATCTGTAAAGGGGTGGGTGCGTACCCCTGTAAAAGTAAAAAAGGAGCAAGTTTATTCTAAAAAAATCACTTTGGGTTAATTATAGATGTTTCTAGAAGGAATTTTGACGTGGATTGTTTGCTCCAAGGTGGTTCATGCATCCCAAAAGAGAAGGAGCTAATCCCTTGATAGGAGGAGCTATCCCTTTGAAGGAGGGATTTATCCCTTTGAAGGAGGACCTAGTCACTTCCCTCCATTGCACTATAAATTAAGGCATTGGGTCAGTAGCTGGGGAGGTTAGAAGCTGAACATTTTGAGGGTAAATGCTGATGGAATTGGGACTTCCTAGTTAAACTTGAGAGGAGAGATCACATACCTTTTGGTTTCATTTGGAAGTGAGTGAAACTTGTCAAAGTAGAGGAGACTTCTTGTCGGACCCTAGGAGGAGCTTGTACAGCATCAAGGCACAGGTTGTAAAGTTCTTCTTCATTTGAATTA